>BJCM01165868.1:0-29013 GCA_018326385.1 Flaveria bidentis
TGAGTTGTAATTGTTGCTCGAAAAAAGATTTGGTGTGGACAGCAGGTTCTTGACCAGAAATCAGAAACATGGGCAGAGCAGGGACAAGTAACTTGACTAGGATTCGTACCGAGAGCCTTGTGGCTTTGATACCATGTAAAGGAACTGAGAGTAATTTGTATACTAGATGTATTAATTACAATGAGGAAACACCTCAATATATAGAGGTGGTAAACCCTAATCAAAGGCCCATGGGCCAACATAATGGGCTAATATAACCGGACAAACTAAACTAATCTATTTACATTAACAAAATATTTGAAATGAAAGTTTCTGTTGAGTCTTGTTGAATGTTTTCTTGAAACATGGTTTTATAGGTTTGATTGTTCTGGCAACCAACTTAAAGAACTTCCTTGCTCTCTTGGAAACTGCCTAGATTTATCAGATCTCAAGGTTTGGCTGTTTAATGCAATATGTATTGAAATTTGTGCTTGTGAATTATTTTTGATGTACTGTTTTATGCTGCAATTTGTGCTTTATAATAGGCGTCAAACAATCATCTCACCAGTTTGCCAGAAGATCTAGCCAATTGTTCAAAAATGTCAAAGTTGGACGTAGAGGTATCTGAAAATACTGCTATACATTTTTCATGTAAAAAATTGCATATTTGGTAGTGGGCATAAAGCATTTGTTGTTTCAGGGAAATAAACTGACAATGCTATCTGAGAAGCTGATTGGATCATGGACTTTGCTCACTGAACTTAATGCAGGCAAGTCATCTGCTTTGTTTTGATGTTTGTTGCTCATTTTGTATGCTATTTAGTCAAAAACTGTTTGTAATCTTTTAAGCTGTTACTCTGTCACTGATAATGCAGCAAAAAATACGCTTAGTGATATCCCAGAGAGTATTGGAAGTCTTTCACGTCTCATTCGCCTTGACTTGCATCAAAACAGTGAGTATTTTAAGTTTTTTAATTTTAATTTTAATTTTTATTAATGATCTTGTTTACTTTAATATTTTATCACATTATATGGTGCTAACTGCTATATCCTCCATGTCATTCTGGTGCAGGAATTGCATCTATTCCATCATCAATAAAGGGCTGCTCTTTGTTGGCGGAATTATATATGGGGTATATTTTTAATTCTTGTAGATATAAACCAACATTGCTATATAAACCAACATTGCTAATTTATATAATTAATTATCCAGTATAGTTCCTTCTGATGTGTATACTTGCAATTCATCTTCTTTTATATCTAGGAATAACCTTCTGACATCATTACCACCAGAAATAGGAGAACTTATAAATTTAGGCTCATTTGATCTTCATTCAAACAAGGTAGAAACAGCAATGTCAATTTCATTTGTAATAGATCCACTCTTCATTGTTGCTCTTGAAATTCCCTGTGCTTCTTTTTTATTATATATTTTTTAGTTATTTTTATTATTATTAATTGTAGTTAAAGGAGTATCCAGTGGAGGCATGCAAATTGAAGCTTTCAGTTTTGGATTTATCTAATAACTCACTGTCTGGGCTTCCCCCTCAGATTGGTAAGGTCAGCATTTTATCATACAAGCAGTATGCAGTAGCAAACGAAAACAATTGTGTTGTATAAATAGCTCCTATTTCAGCATTTCTTTCTTGATCAGCATCTTTTTCTTCATCAACATCTTTTTTGGTCTTCCATGCATAGTGCGGCATACGTTTTCCTTTTTTGGTGACCATTAGAACCCATTGTCGGCAAACTCATGGGATCCGTGGCATACTTATTTAATATATTTATTTAACAAATTGAGATTCATTTATAATGTTTTCCAAAATCTTATGATCTAGGCTTGATGACAACTTTAAGGAAGCTTGTGCTTACCGGCAATCCTATACGGACTCTTAGAAGGTTTGAGCCACTTGCCTGGTTTATTTAATCTGGTCTGAATTTATGTTCTTGAAGGATGCTATATTCAACAATTTTCATGGTTTTTTAACTTAGCTCACTGGTGTCCGGACCTACTCCTGCATTGTTGAGGTTTCTTCGAAGTAGACTTCCAGCTGAAGAAGGTACCCAGTTCTTAGTGGTTTTTTGTATGAAACACAAATCTATGCTTAATGTTGACTTTTGTGATACAAACATCTCCTGTACATGTTGAAGTGAGCTGAACTAAATCTATGATGCAGAGAGTGGAACATCTGAGAGTAAAGAACAAGTTATTGCTAGAGCGTCTCGGTTATCTCTTGGTTCAAAGGTTTAATCTCCTTACTATATTGATTGAATTGATAACTGTATTCTGACAAAAATGAACCATGTTTATGTTTACTTGTCAGGAACTTTCTTTAGGAGGGCATGGCTTAAGTGTTGTTCCACCACAAGTATGGGAGACAAGTGATATTACAAAAGTTGATCTCTCAAGGAACTCAATTGAAGATCTATCCGTTCAACTTTCTTCATGTGCTTCCCTTCAGGTTAAATCTTTTCCAAGTTTTTGGCATCTTTCAATTAATCTTGGTACTAATTTCGTGATCATTGTTTTTGCAGACTTTAATTTTATCAAGGAACAAGATTAAAGAATGGCCAAGTGCAATCCTGGAGTCACTTCATAATCTTGTGTGTTTGAATCTTGACAATAATCCACTTAGACAGGTAAATGAATTAGATTTTAATATTGTTTTCATTAAGGGTTATTCAGCAATCAGAAATGTGATTTATATCTATATCTCATTTTCCATCGGTTGTAGATTCCATCAGATGGGTTTCAAGCTGCTTCTAAGCTCCAGGTTCTGGATCTAAGTGGCAATGCAGGTTGTTTACCAGAAAACCCTGCATTTTCTTTTTTGATGCAGTTGCAGGAACTATATTTAAGGTGAGTTTTATAAATTATTTGCTTCCTGGTCAGAATGACTTTGTAACTCATGAAACTTCTACCTTAACTAAACAGGAGGATGCAAATTTCAGAGATTAGGGCGGATATATTAAGTTTGCCTAAACTAAGAATTCTTGATATGAGTCAGAACTCCATTCAAATGGTTCCGGAGGTGACTTTCTTTCTGGTTAAAGACTTGTTAGGGGTGTAAAACTGTAAATGAGCCAAGTTGAGCTCGACTAAGCTCGAGCCACGCTCGTTTAACTTCATAGAGCTCGAGCTCACTTAATATTGATAATAATTTTTTTAATTAAATACACAATTATTTTTACATATATTTATGTTAATTTATTTATATTTATATCTTAACATAATATATTATGTAGTTATACATTACATTACATAAAATTTATCATTTATATAAACAATAAGCTTGTTTAGGCTCACAAGCAACTTGGCTTGTCTATGCCCCTCGTTAAAGTGCATTTAAGAATTAAGATTATCGTAGTCATTGTATTGACATCAGTAAGTATAAACTTATTCCTCATGCTTAAGGTATGATTTATTATTGATTTCAACATAATGCCATAAGTATGACTTGATGTGATACTTATATGCATCCATGCATCTACCCGTACACATACATATGCCGTTTGAAATCAATATATGAATTACCAAGAACTTCATTGCACATCTGAACTCTGCCCTGATAAATTGAACATTGCAGGGTTTAAAAAATGCTACATCTCTTCAGGAGCTTCGCCTTTCAGACAATAACATCAGCACACTTCCTCCTGAACTGGTTTGTACACAAACTTTTCTTGGTTCCACGGTTCTTAATTTGTACACCAAATAAGATCCACTGGGGTCAATTATGAACCCTTTTTTCTAGTTCCAAGTTTCTTAATTTGTGCACAAAATTTGTTGGCTTTTTAGTTGTACACTGAATCCTAATGTTGGAAGTTGGTTTTGCAGGGTTTACTAGAACCCACTCTTCAAGTGCTACAGCTTGATGGAAATCCCTTAAGAAGGTATGCTGAATTTTTATATTTCTGCCATATCAGTAAAAATGTTCTCTGATGTATGATGTGTTAAAGGAATAAGTTAATATCATAAAAAATCAACATACTTTACACGAAAAAAACCTAACTCAATTTTGGTATATTAAACCTAACTCAATTTTGGTATATTAAAGTCCCCAAACTTGTTTAAAATGCACGTATTCGTTAGATCAACGATAAATGTTGGCTACTTGTACACTCGGTAAATGTAGATGGTTTTTTTGACATGGAACCCTACTTCAGCACTTTTTAATCATTTTATATGTTTACTAGCTTTAGTAACCCGTCTATTACACGGGTTGAATAAATAAAATATTAAAAAAGTGTTATTATTAAATAAAATATTAAATAAGCCGTTTTAAGAAAAAAACATTTTCAAAAATTTTCTTATATAACTTCAAGTTTTAATTATTTTGGTTTATAAAATTTTACTTTTTGAAAAATTTAAGAAAGGTTGACGTTTTGCAAAAGTTTCTTATTTTATAAAAAAAATTCTTTAAGAATAACATTAAAAAAAGATTTTTGTATTTATTAAAAACTATTTTTAATCTAAAAAGTGTTAAATAAAGTTATTATTATTAGTAATTAATGTATCGTTCTACTCTAATAAAATGGTAACTAATAGCGACACATGACACCATTACAATTCTCCTCACTAAATTTTTTTTATTTCTCTCTTCTATTAAATAACTACATTAATATTATTTAATTCTTTTTGTATTAAAAATGACTTTTAATAAATTAAGAATGACATCTTACTATAAATGTTATTCTAAGGAAACAATTTTTTATAAAAATAATTTTTCTAAAACATCAAACATGTTTAAAAATACATAATTTTATTTGTATTATATCTTAGAATATCGTTTTATAATTAATTAATATTTATTTAATTTAATATTTTATTTATTCAAACCCGTGTAATACACGGGTTTACTAAAGCTAGTCATCTAATAAGAGAGAAAGAAGTAGAAAATTTTGTTAAGAATAAATGTGATTCTGTCATGTGTTTCCCTTAAAAGTATTCATAGTAGATTATTTATTTTTATGTGAGAGTGTCTTATATTATGAGAATGGTTGTGAGTGAATAAGAAAAAAAATTATTGTATCGTGTTTTCTCACATATGAGAAAGCACTATACATCTCTATATATTTTTTAATATTTTTTAAAGTGGTTATGAGTGAGAAGAGATAAAATATAATGATAAAAATATAAAATAATATTATTTAATTTAAAAAAAAGAAAAAAAGAATGTTCAAAAGAATAAAATGTAATTACTTTTATATATTTGGAAACCCCACTTTATCAAATTCTGACCACATCTTTAAACGTCAATAAGTCATTATGAAGCATCTCCATGATTGCACTTGGCCACTCTTTAATATCAACTTTTTTACTATTTTTGTAGCATACGAAGAACAATTCTTGATCGCGGAACCAAAGCTGTACTAATGTACCTCAAGGATAAAATACCCTATTAACAGTTGAACATATTCTTTGAATTAGATTCTAGAAAGACTATTTTATGTGATGATGTGTGTTGTATGTTGTTTGTATTTGTATCTTTTTACCTTTTATTTTGAATATAATGCTAAATTTAATGTTGGTTTGTATCAGTTACTAATATAATGTGAGTGGCCTCTGTGCTGAAGCCTTTTTACCCTTTAGCAGTTTATGATCAACATATAACATGTGCATCATTGTTATAAAGCTTAATCAACCCGCTAAACGGTTATGTGCGCATCAAACTTATTACGAGTCTATTCGAGGAACAAACTACAGCCATATCACTTATCATACAGCAAACATTCAAATCACATTACAAACATAATGAGATCGAACAATGACGATTAAAGCAAATTATCACTCTGTGAATTCTGGAACCGGAATGTCTTCTTCATCAGGCGGTTTCAATACCCACTCGCCATCTTCATTCAACACCATACCTTTGTTCTTCTCAATCCACCACGACCCCGGTACCAAATACTCATCCTTCAAGAACTCACTCGACTTATTCACCAACGCCACGCTCCTCGGAACCTGCAGTTTAAACTCACCGTCCTCACCATTCCAGCCCGCCACAATATGCAGCATCCCCTGCAAATTATGCCAGTCGCCAGTGTTGATGGATTTCTTCAAGCTCTCCGACTTCCTCGTATCAATTTCAAACTGAACCCCGGTGTCCACATACCCCAGGAACCCACTTGGGTAGAGCGGAATGAGGTCAATCTTGTTTCTTATGTGCAGGATCTTGACGTTGGAGAATTCATTCAGACGGTCGTTGAATGCTCGATTTCCCACTTGTGGCGAACCGAAGATGAAGGCTGCAATCGGGATGTCTGTGATGCCGTTTTCGGCTAGATCAAACGCTGATAGGATCGATAAACTTGCACCGAGGCTGTGTCCAGTGATGATAATGCAGATTTCTTCACCTTCATACTTTTTCACCAACTGTTTGATAGTTGTCAACACTTGTCTTCTGGCACTTAACTTTGTGAAAGCTGAATCAGGACTAGCTGAAGTATAAATGGTTAACCACCCCTGCATAACTTTTGGTGTACTTTCATCGTTATCGCTATCGCTACTGCTGCTACTGGTAGTACTAGTACTATCAGTATCAGCAGTAGCTAAAGTCCACTTTTTCTGACGTAAAAGTGGTTCAGCAGACGTGCTTTTTGCTCCCAGCACGTTAATCCACTCGAGATCTCGACTGGTCCCCCTCCAGGCGATATATATCTCCCTTCTTCCTAACGCTTTACTCACCTCGTCGGTGGTAGTAGCGATATATCCTATCCAGTTAGACTCCCTGTCCCACGACTCACGGGACAGGGAGTGCAAAAAGAAGGCCTCGGGAACCGAGAGCTTCGCGGTGGCATAGATGAATGCCGCCACTTGGTAATCAGTCGGGGACGGTTGGAGCATGACTTTTTGGAAGAATGACTTTTTGCCGTAGCGACTGCTGCCGGCGTACTTGGAGTTTTTGTCGTTGTTGAAGGCGTCGTAGGTGGCTTGGCAGAAGTCGCCGCACCGGAGGATGAGGGTCCGGAGGGTGAGGTCTAGCGGCTCGAGAAGGGTGTCCCAGTTGGTGCTGCCCAGGACCTCTGGCCATGGGGCTTGGGTCTGAGCATTGGAGTCCATTGGAAGATAGGGAATGAATGGTTGTGTGTATGCATAATGCATGTTAATATGTTAATTTATAAGGGGTGGGGCAATGGGTATAATAAGATTATTTTCACGTGAAGAATGTAGCACCTTATATAAAATATCAAGAATGGGTCACAATATTATGTTGATAAGTGGAAAAAATCTAAGTGAAAAATCTTTGGATTCCTAATGTGTATAGTGGTGAAGTGGTGTGTTACAATTAAGATCGGAGAGTTTTAATCATGTAGGGTTAGTCTTTTATTTATCTTAAAAAGAAAATTAAAGAAGTTGTTAATAAAAAGAAGTTTAAGCTAATGATCTAATTGCATTAATGATTGTCAATCATAAAAATGAATTTTTAGTGGGTTTAAATTTATACGATTAGAAAGGATTGGGTGTGTGTTGTGGTTTATATCCTAGAAAAAATCTAAAGTTGTTAAAAATGCAAGATAATATTTAAGCTAATGATCTAGTTGCATCGGTGATTGTCTCCTATAAATAAATTTTTTATGTGTATTAAAATCTTACAAATACAGATGATCAGGTGATATGTAGGAGTAAAACATTATTAATAATTCAAATAAAAAGTATTAAAAAAACTTCAAAGATTGTATAATCATATGTGTAGTTTTGGTCATATGATTGTGATTGTTGAAAACTTAAATTAATAAATAGGTGTTTTATTTTAATATTTGTTAAATCACTGTGATTGCTAAAATTATACTAAATGTTTGTGGTTTTAAAGTAGTTATCAATGCGTATATTTTTAGTTAATATACTCCCTTCTGATCATGCTTAGTTAAATATTTCCTCAAAAGTGTGATTTTAAGCAAAGTTTACATTTTTCAAATTCATAAAACTTTAAAAAAATTACTAAGTTAGTGGTATACTTTTAATTTAACATTCAAATTTGATTTAATTTGTAACATCTAAAACCACTAGTATCAATATTACTATTTAATTGATGTAGGATTATCTATTAGTAAAATTTTGAATATTTATTACTTTTTTATTTTGTTTATCATTATCATTGGATTATTATTAGTATTTAGTATAAACTAATATTAAGCCCCGCGTTGCGGCGATAGACATAAAACCATGCCAAGTAACATTAATGGCACACCGCCGTCATTGACCACCAACACAAAATAAAAATAGAAAAAAGTTGAATGAAAAATAGATGAAACAACGTTAGACCACACACACGTTATGACATGTTACCTCCTAAAATTTTGACCAAGACGTAAAACAAAAATTTTATAAAATATGAAAGATACATGGGATCAAATTTGAAAGTAAAAATTTATTGAGCCTAAATTGTAAATGATGTAAAAGTATTAGGTTAGAATAAAAAAGTTAAAAATTAAATAAACTAGGTACAATCCATGAAGCATAAAGTACAACTTACAATGCATAGAAACTTGCTAATTAGTATATATATAATATTAGGGTTAGGTGAACTTTTGTTATTAGTTTTTGATTAAATTTAAATGAAAGAACTTGTGTTCTTGAACTTTACGTCATTTGATTGTTTTCGTTTCTGCATTATTAATTTATTTACACAAAACCTTAAATATTTATTTTTTGATTAAACAAAGAGTATAGTCATCAACTCTAACAAGTTTGCATGTAACCACTTGAAATAGAGAACTGAAAAATAAATAGTTAAATTTTTTCATGTAAATTTGAATAGTAATACTACTACTAATAATAGTTTTATTATGTTAAAAGTTAAACTAAATAAATGTATGAATGAATTATATTATAAAGAGTATACCCATATAATATTTGTTTAAAGCTTATAAAAATGTTCGAAGACATATATATTAAAACTAAAACTACATCACTTTTAATATATATTAAAACTAAAACTACACCCATATGATCTATACCCATTTGGTAAATAATTTTGACCTTGTCACGCATTTGACAAAAGACTCCATTGACCACGTGGTTGACTAATTTAATAGAGTGAATGAGGTAGGCGGTTACATGAATCATGATCATTTGCTACAATCAAATACAAATATACAACTCATGTGTTTATTGACGTTCTCTATTTCCATCATCTATAAAAATAAAACTTAATATACAGTGGTGTCTTAATGCTCTAAACTATATTAACAAGATGTTCAAAATCAAGATCTTATATCGATTTCACCCTAATTAACCATTTGTTTTTCTCTACGGAATCTGATGCACGCCTTGTAAATTTTCATTATTTTATTTAGTGTAGAAAAGAAATAATATTTATTTATCCGAACCATATATTCATGTAACGGTTAATGTCGAAACAAAACACAACCTTTAGATCTTAATGATAGATTATGTTTAATCAATAGCACCTTTCAAGTTACCCTCCTTAAACACCTCGTTAAAGAAAAAAATTAACAATATTTAAAGCTATCCTCAATATCCGAGTGAGCCTTCCTGAGACGAGATATCAACCATCCATAGGGAGTTTAACGCTTCAGGTTTAAAGCACCCAAAAACAATATAAAAAAATCAGTGCTATAAGAAAACCCTATTGAATTAAATTTGAACCTCAAATCTTAAAAATTCAAAAGTCAAACCATCACCAACTTATCATTGGACCAAAGTCCAACTACCTCGTCATCTATGTTAACAATTCCATTGTGTTACGTGAATATGCCCATAAATGTAATTATTATATTAAAAAGTGTGAGTTGAACATTTTTAGTCGTATATACCCGCTTCTAAACTTATAAAATTATACATTTTCAGAGTATAAGTTTTCAATGCATAATATAAAATGTTTTCTAAACATAAATTAAAGAATATGTCATTTTGTAAATTTACGGGGATATAGGTAATTCTCCCGCTTCCAAACTAATTGAATGGTCCAATGAATATCTATATTTTACTTTATTTTATATAATTTACACTTATTAACCACTTGTATATTTGAACCTTTTACCTTTATAAAAAACAACTTACTTGTCATATCATCTCATTTTCATAGAATTTCATATAAATAAAATTACATACATACTTTAATTACTTATAAAGTCGTTGAATATAATAATAAATAAATACTTCACTCGTGCTATTCATAAATAATATTATAATATTAGTCCAAATGAGTTAGCTTGGTTGACAGCAATATGCCTCGTCTCTAGAAATAAAGAAAGCATAAAACTATCAAATAACGTGGCACACGTTGAGTCGTTGAATGTACCTACCAACCTTCTCTTTATTATCCAAATTATTATTATTATTGGCAAAACAATCTCCCATCTCAAAATAATTTAAGGGCCCAAAGAGCATCTATAATGCAAAGGTTAAAAAAAGCTTAAAACTTGTAATGCTAACGACCATATGAGAAAAACATTCATTATTTAAAAACACTTATCTTCTCTCTAGATGAATTTCACTGTTACGTAAGCTTTTGAACATTGTCAAATAACGCTAAAATTTGGTTGTGGCTCCATGTTTGTAACAAGTGGGTTCTTTCTCATCATCATTAGCTGACTGATTAAAAATATGTCATAAACTTCATCCTCTATAAGTGTATTATGCAGTATAATATATGTATATATTATATCGCTTATCGCTTACAAGCTCCATGCTCTTGTTGGACTTGGTACCATCGTCCATCAAGCTTGGAGGACACCGAAGACTCTCTTGACATTCTTCATTGTATAAACGAGATTAAATTGTCAACTATGTTAAGGTAGAAAGATTCATTTAAGATTGGCACGTCTATAAGCATAAGCATTGTTTACTATAAAACATCCTGAGTCAGACAAAACAATCTACAACAAAGCCGACAACAACCAAACTTTGGCACGACTTAAGCCTTTGGTTGCTCGCACTAGCTGGGTTTCATGCTACTCTGTTCAGTAGTTGAATCAGTTTGAGCATCTGTTAACAACTTAAACCTGAGAATCTTTTGAACTTGACAAACAGGTTTGATTTCTTTCTTAGGAACCTGATTCAGGTTAGTTATAGATTTTGGTGGAAAAGGATTCGCCTCAGATGGTCCAGTCTCTTCATGGACCTCGGAAGGAGCATCTGCAACCGAAAGTTGATCAGTTATTACACCGATAGTTGATCAGTTAACAGGTTCGATATCTGATTGAAAACCATAAGCTAATCTGCAAGAACACAAAGGTTTATAATTTCTTTTAGTGTTTCAACTAACCATTCTCACTTAAAACTAAACATGTCCCAACAGTCTCCTCGTATTCGCCAATCTGCAAAATCCACAATCCTGAAACATATGAAGTAATATACATCTAGTGGACTGCAAAATATGTACATATTGAGTTATTTTGTGGAGAAAAAGTGGCATCTAGAGGTCGAAGCAAATAGAAATGATGTTTTATACCAGCTTTATCTTGTCATCGATGACTAGAATTGGGTTCAATGTGTCCAGGCCCTGCGTTTAAAGCAAACAAGTCTTTGTAACAGAAGATCTATGCATACAGAAACCAACTGAAATGGTATACTAACTTACAAACGTACAGAGAGAACATAGGGAGCATTAGGCGGAATGTGTATTTGCTCAGAAACGGCATCCAAGTCTAGAACAACATATTCATCCTTTTCACCTTCCACTTGATCATGAGAAGTTGCCATAGCCTTCTAAATCTGTATACAAAAGATAGCCTCAAGTATTTTAAGTTTTTAACCTAGTTTACTTTTTGCATATTGTTCTTAGTAACTACCTTTTGAAAATTGATAGCTTCAGTTGTGGTATACAAGTTCTTACAATGTCAAATTTTATTAAATTCTGTACCAAGTGAATTAGGAATCTTAAAGTTTTGACCACAAAATTGATTAACAATAACAAGTTCTAAACATTTTGATAGCAATGAATCCATGCATAAGTCCACATGAATTTTGATTTTAGACAGTATAACTAATGAATTTGTCAAGGTTCTGACAGCAAAATTTGAAAATTATGGTATCACTGATCATCACTTTAATAATTTATGCAACCTATATGGGTCTTCATTGTTAATAGTGTCCTTGATTTAAAAGAGATGCACCTGAAGCGCAAGGCATGCAGGAAAACACATCATGGTCGAAAAGGCAGGCCTCATGTGTAGGAGTTAAATATAAAAACAACCAAAGGGATAGAGAAATTATGAAAGGTTTACTTAATAGATAGGTTGATATGTAAAACAAATATCAGACACACAACTTCTAGTTGTAAATAAAACTTGTTTGGTTGCTCACGCCTCATATACGTAATGCGTGTGCCTCAGCTTTTGTGACCAAAGAGCGCTTTTTTAAACCAAGATAATGTCAATATGCTTGAAGCATAATCACTGAAGATTTCCTATATTGTATCACATCAATATCTTTTTTGTAAGTGGCAGACAAGATAATTGCAACTTATGAGATAATTCAATGTTAAAACATCTCATCACCCACTTTATTCTTATGAGTCTGACTAATTTTCTTAATATTTTTATCAAAATACAAGTTCTATATGATGATGTACAAGTCAAGAGAACCCACAAACGTAACTGCACTTCATCCCAAGAAAACTAACCATAAACAAAAATAGAAATGTACCAAACATACATGGTTAATGTAAATGGGCAGAAAACCTAGTTACATAAATTGGTTCAAGTGATTGACACACCTTTGAAAATGAGTGGAATTAGGAATCTTATTCAACTACTATGTTGAGAGGCACTTAATAAAACCTTTGGTTGTTTGGTATTTGTAATGATATAAACTTTCAACAACTAACATACCTATAACTTTAGCTTACATCTATAAACATACAGTTTGTGTTTTTACAATATCTACCTGATAAGGTTTCTGTTGATGCCTAATCCAATCCAACACATAAGAAGACATCTAATGACGTGTTAATCCTCAAATCACAAGACATTATATCTCTTTGATTAAATTTCATCTTTAAAATTCAAGCAAACAGCTCATCATTAAAACACTCATGTCTCAGTATAACACACTCTCTTATACTATAAAATGCATTTTGATAGTGTTTTATGATCTTGATTTGAATTTCGTTCACTTCCCCAAAAATTATTTTTCCACTAGTGATTTACACTATTAATATCTCCTTTTAATTGGACTTCTTATCTAAGACCATTTTTCATTAGAACTACATTTAGCAATTAAATATAACCTAAATGGATAACACTTGATTTTAGTCATCACGATGAGAAAATATAGAAACTTTTGTGCATAACAGTATACCTTACTTCATTTGTGGCCTAAATTGGTGACATTATCAAGTGTTCATGTATCTTATTATAAGTACTTAGGGTTCATGCTCTTGATTAATTAGGTCTGTGTTCTAATCACCGGAGCAATTTTTCAGAATCATAAGCCCCAGTTCAAAGCAAACTGAAACGAATCAAACATTTTCGAATAGATGTTTGATAGAAGTATGATTCAAAACAAAATAGGTTTATTTTGGTACCTGATATTCGCACAGAGACAGATGAACAAAACTGGTGTACGGCAGAAGTTCAAACCGCCGGAGCAAACAGATGGCGGTGGTCCGACGGGGTGGTAGTAACCAGCAGTCAGCAGATACAGAGAGACAATCGTACAAAGGTTTTCGTAAGAGAACAAAACGATGATCTTAGCTCAAATCTTTAGAGTTAGCAGGAGGTTTTTCAACAATCATCTCCTTTGAGAAATAACACATATAACTTCGTAAATTTGTCGTTTAAAAAAAATAATAATAATAAAAAGTAAAGTATTATTACTTTTTTCTTTTTTCTACTTTATTATTATTTTCTTTATCTTCTTCACACACAACAATTTAAAATATATTAAAAATATTATAGGATTTTAAACAATAATTCTTAAAATTACAGATTGAACAGTAAATTTTACATATATTTTATTCACAACCACTTATAACCATATCATATAATATATGGATTACACTCATATTATTTTAGAGAACGGGTTATGAATGCTCTAAGGTTATTATTATCTAGAGTTAACTTTATTTGTTAAAAACATTATTTTCTTTTTAAAAGTTTTGTAATTTGTTTTAATTTTAGTTTTAAATTTTTATTAGTTGTTTTTACATTATTTAAAACAATAAAACTTTTAAAACAAAATTGAAATAACATATAAAACTTTTAAAAGTAAATTGATGCTTTAATTTTTTTTAGAGAAATAATTATTTTATTTAAACCTAACGATGTGTTCCCGAATCTCTTTAACGAGAGAAATGAAAGAAAATGAATGTAAAGTGAAAAATAATTGTGTTTTAGAGTTTTTTTAAGGAAGAAAATAAAAAGAAACAAAAAAAACTTTGTGTTCCTGAGTTTTTTAAAAGAAGTAAATGAGAAAAATGAAAGGAAAATTTCAATAATTTTTCCTTCTAAATTTCCTTCCAAAACGGAAGGAAATGAAAAAAAAAAAAGTAAAGCACATAAAATTCTTTATTTCTTTTAATTTCTTTTGGAACACAAAAATTTAAAATGTTTTTTCATTTCTCTCCATTTCTTTCTCTTCTTAATTTTCTTATTTTTTTTTCTCTCGTTAATTTCTTTTCACTTTTTTCTTTTCTTTTCTTGTGTTTGTTAATCTCGGAAACACAACGTAAGAGAACAAAACTGAAATAAACTCTAAAATCTACAATTATAGGCTTATAGCTATTTCCATTCACATAGTTATTATGTATGTTATAACAAGCTTTGAAATAAGGGTTAAATAGCGAAAACAATATAGTTTATAAATCTTAACACATTAGAGCATATTATTGTACTAGTACTTATACACATAATTAACATAAAAGAATCCATTAGTAATACATTAGAATTCATCAATGAATATTTCGTCATTGATCCGTCGGTGATATTGCAAGCTAACAGTCACCAAACTCCATTTGTAATCTGTCACTGAAAGTACTGTTGTTGATCACTCGGTAAAATTTAGGTAATTCCTCAGATGCACTACCAACGTCATTTTTTTTAAGTTATCATCAACTATTTATCGACGAGATCCATCTTTACCAACAGTTTATTTATAGGGCTTATTTTCATTGACGTATTCTGATGAATCTCTCCATCGGTGAAAGCTTTTAATTTTGTAGTGTCCGCTCAGTTAAAAAAATCATACGAGCTAATTTCAAACAACTATTTTTCAAGTGATCATCAACAATGGAGCTTTCCATTAACGAAACCTTTTTGTTATGCAATGTCGGCTTAGCTTAAAATTATACGAGGTGGTTTGAAACGATTCTTTTTTAAATGAGTTTTGAGTCATAAACATAAACGAACTTCCCGCCAAACAGTTCACGAACTATTCATTAAACGTTCACTTAGTTTACAACCCTATTTGTTTCTCTTATTAGAGATGCTCTAAATAATCACAACCTGATAAGTAAATAAACAAATATTAATTTAGCTTTAACTCTAAAACAAATAAACTTTCGTCGCCTAACCATAGTCCACTTGCCTTTTGAGTCCTTTGAACGGTGGTTACACCACATCACATAACATGAGTCCAACCCCCACCCATCATTCTTACTCCCCATTCTCCACAACTTCACCACCTCCATAAAACCATCACAAATTACTCACAACTCACAACCCACAAACAAAACCATGGTGTCTTCGGCGAACACACGGGTCGAAAGCCTAGCCAAAAGCGGCATCCATCAAATCCCAAAAGAATACATCCGAACACCAGAAGAACTAACAACCATCACCGACATCTTCGCGGACGTAAACAACCAACAATGCCCGCAAGTCCCCACCATCGAATTAAACGACATAGACTCTAACGACCCAAAAACACGCGAAAAGTGTCGTTTTGAGCTCAGGAAAGCGGCTGCGGAGTGGGGTGTCATGCACCTTGTGAACCATGGGATCTCGGGCGAATTGATCGACCGTGTGAAGGCGGCCGGAGAGAAGTTCTTTGATCAGCCTGTTGAGGAGAAGGAGAAGTATTGTAATGATATAGCATGTGGGAAGATTCAAGGGTATGGTAGTAAATTAGCTAACAATGCTTCGGGTCAGCTTGAATGGGAAGATTATTTTTTTCACCTTGTGTTCCCTGAGGAAAAACGTGATTTGACCATTTGGCCCTCCACGCCTGAAGATTACATGTAAGCATATGATACTCATGTATTTGCACATCAAATTAGCATCGTAAATGAACATTACCAGAGTTTGTTTGTGTCTGATCATTTAACTTCAACCACAAAAAAATACAAACAAATAGACTGTTTGTATTGGTTTGTTAAAAAAACTAAACGGATTTGTGTTAACGTTCGTTTATGTTTGTTTAATCATATAAATAAAAGATTTTGTTCATGTTCGTTCATAACGCTTAACTAAATCTTTAAATAGAAGTTTGTGGATGGTTACAACTTACATATATGATATATGCAATTTGCCTTCATCATTGTCTTTCTTGTTAACAGCCCCGCTACAGCGGAGTATGCTAGACAACTACGAGCACTCACCACCAAGATCCTGGCGGCGTTATCCCTCGGGTTGGGGCTGGAGGAGGGGCGGCTAGAAAAGGAGGTCGGAGGGATGGAGGAGCTACTCCTTCAACTAAAGATTAACTACTACCCAAAATGCCCTCAGCCCGAGCTAGCACTTGGTGTTGAAGCTCACACTGACGTGAGCGCGCTCACGTTCATACTCCACAACATGGTTCCTGGGCTTCAACTCTTCTACAATGGACAATGGGTCACTGCAAAATGCGTACCGGACTCCATCATTATGCACATTGGTGACACTATTGAGATCCTTAGTAATGGCAAGTACAAAAGTATTCTCCATAGAGGGCTAGTGAATAAGGAGAAGGTTAGGATATCTTGGGCGGTTTTCTGTGAACCGCCCAAGGAGAAGATTGTACTGAAACCGCTCCCTGAGACGGTTTCTGAGGAGCCGCCACTATTTCCGCCACGAACGTTCCAACAGCATATGGAACACAAGCTGTTCAGGAAGAATAATGATACAGTTGATCCGGAATGATGTTGTGTAAACTTGTTTTGTTGTTGTTTGGGTCACTCCAAGCTTTCTTACATTTGTTTGTTCAGTTGCTGGTTTCAATTGTTGTCATGTGAGGTGTTCATTTACAGGTTGATTTAAGTGTAATTCTTGTGTGGCATTGTACTTGATACGATTTTCTCAATAAGAAGAATACAAGATATACTAAAGAACGAAGCCAGTAAAATCCTATTCATAGCAAAAAGGCTTGGTAGGGTCTGCTAAGAATAAGATGGTCGCAGACCTTTCCTCTATCATGGAAAACAAAAGACTGTTCCCGTCGAGACCCCTGGCTCAAAAAATCTTGTCTTGACATGTAAAGTTTAAAATCCAGATAGCATAAAAACAGATAAAAGCAAAGCACATAAAGTGTGAAGAAAGAATCAAAACAACAACAAAACATTATAACACTAGCAATAATAAGAGTAAACTACTGATACATAAAAAGGAAGAAGAATAATACAAATTTAAATTTTCCAAATAATGTTATTAGATAAATCAATTATAGTGATTATATGGTTCTGTATTACAATCACATCCTCAAAGTCAAGAAAACTGAAAAAACACTCATTTTACAACATTTTGTGATGCAAACAATAACCGAAACTGATGTGTAATTAGATTACATGTTTTCTTACACATTTTATTAGGGAATTCCTCTAGAGGACAATAACAACTTCTTCAATGATGCATCAGTTTAGTTAAACAATTATGTGTACCTCCACAACAGAGCTTCAACTCCTCCTGCCAAAAGATAGAAGCTTTTTGAAACCACTGAGAGCTTTACTAGGGGTTTCAAGACTGCTCCATTTCTTCCTCGAATTACTTCTTTCCGGGCTTGCTTTAGCTGGTATCGGGCTCAAGATTTCAGTCACAGGGACATCATGGTTCACTTTGGCAATATGTTTTCTCTTAGCTCCATTAACATCCTCATTAAGTTTGAAAGTGACCGTATTTACAGCTTTAGTGGTTGATCCACCATTATTGTCTGAAAGAGTGATATCTTTCTGAAGAACCACAGATGTAGGTGTAGATGATCCAATGTGGGCAGCCCCATTGCCAGATTTCTTGATTTGAGATGCTTTTGGCAGTTGATTGGATTTGTTGTGATCAACAATCTTCTTTTTTGGTCCATTTGAATTCTTTGCAACTGTATTCTTATCTAGAGGCTTAACTTTATCTGGCTTTACTTTGTTCTTTTCCACTCCAGCTGCCTTTTGAGATGACAAAGTTCGCGATGGAGTGTTCTCCTTGGTTGTCACTTTAGTAGGCTTATAAGCCGGTTTGGGTTCACCATTCTTTTTGGGGGGTGGTTTCATTGGTTTATTGCCCGGCTTTGGTTTAGTAGGTAACACCTTAGGATTAACTACACGTGCAGCTGACAGGCGATCAATGGTGGAACTCCTAATGACTGTCTTGTTTGAACCTTTTATGTCTCGAGATGCAATTTGGGCTTTTGGCGTATCGTACTTTGTTGTCTGTTGGGCTTTTGGCTTATTGTTCTTCGCGGTCTGTTGGGCTTTTGGCTTATCATTCTTTGTGGTTTGTTGGGCTTTCGGCTTAACATTCTTTGCTGTCTGTTGGGCTTTGGGCTTATCTTTCTTAGTTGTCGGTTGGACTTTCGGCTTATTGCTATTTGCTGTCTTAGTAGTAGCAGCACTTCTTTCAGCAATCCTTTTTTGGCGTTGAGTTAATAATTCCTCCATTTTCTTTCTTCTGTCTTCTTCCTATGTGAAAACAATCAATAAGATCAAAATTACAATAATTTACTTAAAGAAACTGTTTTAGCTTTTAGTACCTTATCTGATCTGCCCTTTGGCATTGTTGTTTTAGTTGCTGCAGGCGTCTTCCTTCTTGATCCAGCTAAAGCTTTAGACTTTGCTTCAATGGCGGAACCTTTCTTTTCAAGACCCTTCGCAACCAAACCTTTGGTCTTTGGCTTGATGACTTCAGGAGAATCCGTTTTAACAATCTTATTATTATTACCAACGGATTCCATTTCTGGAGTCCAAGCCGGCACAGTTTGCTGGCCAGCGGCATCTCTCTCAAGCACCATGTGCAGGTCATTCGGCTCATCGACACATGGAGCTTCGACCGTTTTCTGGGTCAGATTACTCTCTGAAACCATTAAACTGTCATATGTTTTTAACCGTGAATCAGAATATTCGTTTAAAGATCGAACTTCAACTGTTAAAGGATATTTATCAAGAACATCTTTTGTACATTCAACATCCTTGACATGGTCTTCAAAAATGTCTCTGCTTCTCTCCTGAATTTCTTTATCTGGTGGGTTTCTCAAATACCAATCTTTTTCTTCATGTTTCCCAATGGTCGATGATCTGGTTGTAAATCTGCGTTGATTTCCAGATGGAATAACATTCGGATTTTCAAGCTTATGGGATGCATGTTCCTCCTTAGAATCTTTGTCATCTACATCCTTTAGTAGAAGGTTCTGGAAGATATCCCATTGCTGTGTTACCTTTTGGCCCTCATGTTTTTCTTCAACTGTTCTATCAAGATTTTGGTCCGCTTCAGATTCGTTTTCTGATTCTTCATCTCTTGCAGGATTGATGTAATTAACATTTCTGATTATAACTTTTGGTGCTGAACTCCTTTTATAGCTATCAGAATCACTTCCAGAACTAGAATCACTTGAGTCAAAGCTGTCATCTTGAGTCAACACCTTTGATCTTTTCTTGTGTGAACGTCTCCCTCTACTTCTAGAATCTTCCACATTCGGAGGCCATGGAAGATTCCCTTGATAATATGGGAAGGGGTACCCTTGATATGAAGGGTGAAACATGGCCCCCCCGTGATAAGAATGCATATACTGAGGAAGATGACTTTCATTACTTACACCATCAACAGAACCGTTGTGTCTGTTTGCAGCTAAATTACCATTTTGGACATTAATCCTAAGTTCTTGACCAAGATCATCTTCCATATACGAGAATTGTGAACGAGAGTATGCCTGCATTGCTGCCACCTCATCCATCCAGACTCTATCATTACTCTTTGTGTTACACAATTCCATGAAATTTACACATGCTTCTCTGTTGCAACACTAGTTTCAGTTCTTCTGCTACTTGCTAGGAAACCAACTATGTTAACTGATTCTTAAATGAGTCTATACCTTAAACGAGGAGATCCAAAAGCATCAGCAAAACATATGAGATCTTGTAGGTAATCTGTCTCGAACCCAACAACTAAAGCGCGTGCATATACCATTGCTTGCTCTCTTTGAAGTGCCGCCTTTCTAGTTTCTAGAGCACGCTGAAGATGAAACCTATTCATGATATCTAAATTTATTAGATTAAAAATTAGAAAAAAAAGAATGTTAAGACAAGAATACTTTACTTGGGATCTTCTTCATGGAGGGAATCACTTGTGTTATCTTCATGCTAAAATGTATTGAAAGTGAAAATATAAGAGTGAGAAGAATTACGAAACTAGAAGTACAACATGCAGGATGAAAGTATACCTTGTGAGCAAAAGCAGCTGAATTGTTGAAGTGTTCATCCAAACCATAGATAGCTACTCAGAAAAAATTAAACACATTTATCATCAAAGAACAGACCGTTTTGACTTTTGTAACAGTCAATCTGTAAAATTTAGCTTCAAAATATAACTAGATGAGAATCAATGAACAATCTAATATATTTTGAATCTAAGGTGGTGTTTGGAGAAGCATTTGACAATCATTACTTCAGTACTTCAGGGTGAAAATGATCAAATTTTGAGAAGTAGGTGACTGTAGCAGGACTGACTCTGACTGCAAATGAAAATTATCTAACTGTTAATCACATATATTTTCAGATTATTTGATTATGAATACTTAATCGTTACAATTAACATCTTCAGATTGCACATCCAGGCATCCTCGTAGATATCAAGGGTGTTTGTGGTCAAGTTTGGCTAGTTTCAGGCCCAAACCGCTAATAATGGTTTTGCAAGAACACAAATTAAACCTGCCAGGTTGGACGGGTCTGACCAACCCGTTTTCATAGATTGATAGTTTAGTCTGGTTTTTTTATCGTCAAAATTTTTAAATGATAATTATGTCAAGAACATAATTATAAATAACTACATATTAAATGAACAAAAAATTAAAGTAATTGAAAAAGTCAAACGATTGGTTTGCTGTAAACTATTGGTTGTCTGGTTCCAAGTTACAAACCGTTGGCTTGACTATTAAATCACCAAAACAGAACCATGCTGAACCAGCTGACTTGCTTCGGTTTAAACGTCAGTCGATTTAACAGTTAATAACTGGAATCAAGAAACATGTGTATCACCAGATAACAAAACTTAAGTAAAGAATACACACTCTGTGAGTCTGATGATCCATTGGGGTTAATCGAGCATTCTATGTTCTTGATCTCTCTCTCAATTGTCACAAATCTTTCAAGAACCTCTGGGGTACTCACAAACCTCACAAATCTACCACAAAAACAACCAACAAAACACACAGTAATCAAACAACCACCACCACCAACAGATCATTCAATAACACCACCACCAACAGATCATTCAATAACACCACCACCAAACAGCAAACCTTTCAAGAGTCGATTTGGTGAACCAACACGCAGAAGCAGGAGCAGAGAGAGTAACCGAGTAACCCCCTTTCAAAACCTCATCTTTCGCAAACTTAAGATGAGAAACAAAGGGCTCCAACAGCCCAGATGCAAGCTTCTCTTTGCAATCACCAGCACATATCACCAAATCACACCTTCAAGATCATAACCCACATGTTAAAAAGATGATCAATTCATCTTCCAAATGAACAAATTAGGGTTAGGGTACCTGGTTCTAGTGGGAGTGAGTTGAAACAGAGCATAATCAAGACGAATTCTTGAATCCATCGTTGTTCTGACTTCAATTCACCAGAATATGGTGATTATGGAAGCTTTAGGAGTGATTCAGAAAGAAAGAAGATGGAATTTAGGTGGGATATGACTTATGAGTGATTGCTTGAAAGTGAATCTTCCGCCATTGTTAGAAGTGGAAAAAGCAACCACTTTGTCGCAGCAACCACCTCAACTGCCGATATGCCATTGTCACATGCTCCATCATTTTCGATGTTAGGTTTTGTATTTAATTTCAAGTTTATCCTAAACATGTTGGACCCAACAAGTTGCTCAAATGAATATCGAGTCGAACTTTAATAAGCATCAAGATGTTTAATTGTATCTTTAGAGTCGATAAAAAATTAAACTTGAATCTTCAAGTCAAGCACAAGCTTGCTTAATCTAATCATTTGCAACCTAAATCTACTCAGGCTTCTTTTTCGTCCCTCGGACCTCACTACATCTTCTTTCAAATTAACTTATATCGTACTCTTATGATTATCACATTTCATTATTTTACTAGATGTGCATCAATGAACAATTAAACAAGAAAAAAAAACATTCCAGATTATTGTATTCAACTTTTCTAGTATTATGTATTGTACACTAGAAACTTAGTGCCTTATTTTGATCGCAACCAAATATAACTTCCAAAGCTAGGTCGGGTCGGATTCAATTTGGCGGGTCACACTGGAAAAGGGCTCTCTACCAGACTTTATAAGTTTTCGTTAATACGTAACTTACTAAATATAAGGAAGTAAAAGTATAAGTTTTCAATCTTAGGTTCACAAAATAAACTTTATTTTTACATATTTTAATCTGTAACATAACTCAGATTAAATGCGATTAACAGCACAACATTGTAATGTTGCATACTTGCAGCATCATATTGTTTGTCTACACGAACTTAATTTTGTACAAAATAATAAAATCCTTAGGTATTATGTTATGCATGATCAACTGTGTATATATATAGGCTTATGATATTAAGGTTTATGATATTACATAGAAACCGTAATGGACCTAAGCCCATTAATACAATGAGGTTGAATCAACCATACTAAAACCTTAACTAACATATTCTCTAATTAACTGTTGGTTTAAGAAATCTTGATACCATCTTGCAGACAACTTGGGGATCCGATTTAGTGTTTTCCGATCAACATAGTACAACCCAAATTTAGGAGCGTACCCATGAGACCATTCGAAATCATCCATAAGTGTCCACACAAGGTATCCTCTTACATCGGCACCGGCACTGTCAAAATGGTGTTTAATCTCAAGAGATTAAACTAGTAAAAAATATAGTAGCTTAAAGGAAACGAGTGTACTTTATTGCATAAAAACAAGTGTATTTTATCATAATTATATTTGAAAAGCCGTTTATAAATATATTTATATACTTTAGAGAGTGTATCAAGCCAACCCAACCCGAACCTATTTAGAATTGTACCAAAAGATACCCAACTTGGCCCGACCCGTTAGCCAGCGCATTAACCCTGTTGAGCTCATTTTCCACATCTACAAAAGTAAAATTGATATGATATGATTACCTAATTGCTTGGGCCAAAGAAGACAAGTACATATTGTGAAATTCTATGCGTTTGTTGTCTTGAAGTACATTCTCCATTTCATCTTCCACTATTGGTTCACTATACCCTACAACAGCATAACACATGCATTAAATCACCAATATGATACAGCTCTAATGTTTATCAAAGATTGACTTTAGAGGTCAAACATGCATCATCTTCAACATTAAACATTTATATGAATAATGAACTCTAGCAGTTGCAACAAGACTTTGTAGAAAGCGTTACAGCTTATGAAAGATGCTGCAACCAGGAAGAGTTTGGTGTTTAACTAATAACAACACGTATCAACTTTGAATATGTAAACATCAAGATTGACCATACTCAAAAAGTCAACATCACACTATTTTGGCATACCATTTTCAGTGACAAACATGGGCTTGTTGTCATATCTCTCCTTTAGATATTCAATCATTTTTCCAATGCCTCTTGGAACTACGTGCATTGTGTCTATGCCCATCTGTCAACATAACTAAACAAATGAAACAAACGAAAAACCAACAGTAAACGAGGGGCAAAGAAGGTAGTGCATAACCTACCGGGTCACCAATTGGAACACCATCCCGTTCTTTAGGCGTATCCACAAAGCCACTAATTGCTCGGTTTCCAGTTAAACTGCAACTAGAATGAATGCAATCTTTTGCGTATGTGGTTGTGTAATGGTTGACACCAATAAAGTCAATACTATCTTTTATAAAGTTGCTTTCTGCAGTGGAAAATCTTGGCAGTTGATTTCCAAGATACTTGCGCATCTCCGAGGGGTAATCACCAAGTATTAGTGGATCCAACACCCTGTTTAGCGATAATAGAAACAAAATGTTTTCAATTTAATTATGAAAAAATATAAGATATATGTGTATATTTGATATACCAGCCGATATGGAAAGCCAAACCCCTGTTAGCGGCTTCTTGATCAAGATCGTTATCTGTAAGAGGCTCATACATTAAACAATCTACAACAATCCCAACTAACCCATCTTGTTTATGCTGCAAATACATTTATTTAGTCAATGAATTCATGTTGTAGTATAAAAAGGTCAACTTTAATGTCAAATGATTGCCTGGTAATCTCTTCGGTATATATTCACAGCCTTTCCATGTGCTAATAACATGTTATGCACAACAATTAGAGGCTCAATGTCAGAATTTCCAGCTGAGCAATTGCCAAAAGGTGGTGAACAACGTAAGGGTGGATACTTTGCGTTTTGGTAGGCGAATTGCGCAAATAAATTTGGCTCATTTATAGTGATCCAATGCTTCACTTGGTCACCAAAGTTTTTAAAGCATGTTTCTGCAAAGTGGACATAATCTTCCCTATAAAGAAAACATGATATCCGACGGGTCATCTTGTGTGTGTAGTTTTTCATTTATTTGAATTGAACAGATGCAATGAGATCATTTTTACTTACTGCATTAACGGGCTGAGCCAAGACCCATATCGATCTTCAAGTTCTTGTGGGAATCCAAAATGGTAAATCGTTACAAATGGTGTTATCCCTGCATTAGTTGGAATTATTACGCTTGGAGTGTTAATTTTATAGTCATAGGTTTGATTCATTTACTTGTGGATGAGTCAATTGGTAAAGCTTTACTTCCATGTCAAATAAGTAAAATAAACAATTTAACTAAAAAAGAAACATGTCAAATGCATGGAACTGTCCAAAGTATATTACAAATGCATTAACCTCCTAAATTGTTTTATTCAAAGAATAACTATTGAAAAAAATATACTTAACACACTAATTGTCAATAAAATTTTAAAAATCCTTTACCCAGATCAACCCACCCGACTAGGTTTAATCTGTAAAAAAGAAGACTCATTTTGACTCATAACCAAACCCGTCCATTTATACACCTCTATCTAATTTCCATGTAGTCTAGGAATTAATGTAACACGCATTGCTGTATTACCTCTCAGTACCAGTTCGTTTAATATTTTCTTATAAAACAAAATTCCATTAGGATTAGCTTCACCAAATCTTCCTCCTGATACAACTCAAAAAGATCTTCAATCAAGAAAAAAATAATGTGATCATTTAACAAAGTTTTAACTATTGTATCGTACTTGGAAGAACTCTTGCCCATGATATGGAGAAACGGTAAGCATCTACACCAAGAGATTGTATGATCTCAATATCTTTCTGCAGCGATTAAAGTAAGAATAGACTGAAAATAAATAGTGAGTATACGAATAAATGAATATATTGCAAACGGGGTGAGTAATGTGACCTTACTACATGATTTGTACAGTGTGTTTTAAACATTATAGCTCGATGAAATCTCATTGTATACTCGACAGTCGACACAGTATAAGTAAAAAAAACTCACAGAAAAGAGAGATAAAGTTATATAACAACTAATGACAAGAGTAAATTAAGGAAAATGAAAGTTACCACTAACTATACATGTTTAATGCAGATTTACAAATCTAATACATGTTTTTCAGCAGATGGTCAAAGAATGTAATCATGCTTCAAACTCTTTGGCTGTGGATGTTTATCCAAACAGTTACACACATACACACATATACAAGCGTGTGTGCATACATATATTAACACACATATACGTACACATATACATAACCTATACTATCAATGTTATCACTATCTTTAAATAAAGATTTGACTTTATCAGTCCCAAAAAGAACCAGCAACATAACATTTCTTTTGTCAAATCCTAAAGTTTCTAACTTTGTAACAAAAGCAGTGATCATCAGAGCCAAATCATAGAGATATACCAGGTACCGATGGTAGTGATCATCAGCTATGAATCCATTTTCACCATTCTCAATGTTGCCTACACATTTAAAAAACAAAACAAAGTAACAGCAATTAACTAAGACTGTTCAACTGTCCAATGTTCATGGTAAGTTAATTGAATCGAAATCAATCGATTATACATGTCTATGAACCCTAACCTAAACAAGAAAAGCCCCAATAGATCAGTTTCTTGGTTTGATTATATAGTACAAAGATTAACCCTTTCAAGCTAAAGATGAATTAGAACAACCAAATTGAGATCAAGACTGTAAAGATTACCTTGTGAGAAAGCAAAAGCATCCCAATTGTTGAGACTTTTACCATCTTCAAGATATGCACCTTCAATCTGCAACACAACATTTATCAGTAGTTAATAGATATCCAATATGTGAGCAATCAGAAAATTGAAAAAGAAGAAGAAAACAGAGTATGGATACTTGATAGGATGAGGTGGAGACTCCAAAGAGAAACTCATTAGGGAAATCTGATCTTTTTATTGTTTCTCCATTAATGGATGACTGAGCTGCAAGAAGAAGAAGAAGAAGAAGAAGAAGAAGAAGAAGCAGAAAAGCAAGCTCCATATCATGTCGGTGGTTTTAGTGGGAGAGTAGTTATCATCTAAAATCCAAGAACATTCGGTACATGAGCTAATCATTTAATTTAAGAGAGCTTAAGAGAGGTAAGATCAGGAATTTACTAATTTAGGATAGATAACTAATTTTAGTAAACCTGTGTATTATACGTATTGAATAAATAAAATATTAATATAATAATTTTAATAATTATAAAATAATATTTTAAGATATGATATGACTCAAATTACGTATAAAAATGACTATAAATAATAAAACAATGATATCAACTTTTTAAAAAATAAACATTTTATTCTAAAACAAACAGTATAAAATTGTTATTGTTAAAAAAGTTTCTTACTACCAACTCTGAAAATTGATTATTTTTTGTTTTTAAAAATTTCAATTTATTTAGAAATAACCTTAATAAATAATTTACTTTCTTAATTTATTATATATTAAAATGTATTAAAATAATTTTATTAGTAATTAAGGTAATTATTTTATTGAAGAGAGAGGCGAGAAAATTTTGGTGAGAATTATTGTGGTGCTAACACGTGACACCTTCATTTACCTTTTTATTAGAGTAGTAAAATTAAATAACTGTTCAATTAAAAATGACTTTAAATTGTTAATTTTTTTAATTAATAGTTGAGATTTTTTTTAAAAAGCACTAGATTTCATTGGCCCAAGATTTACAATAACATGAACAAGCTCCATGCTATGGATTGGGCTGATTGAGTGTCATTTTGGGTATAAATTCCTAATATTCATCTTGCCGTATTATGTTTTTGTCCTGCTAATTTCTTGCTAGTGAAGCTTTTAATAAAAATTCTGCCTTTCAAAAGAA
The DNA here is from genome assembly GCA_018326385.1 of Flaveria bidentis. Taxonomy (NCBI): domain Eukaryota; kingdom Viridiplantae; phylum Streptophyta; class Magnoliopsida; order Asterales; family Asteraceae; genus Flaveria; species Flaveria bidentis. The sequence continues at coordinate 27,643 of BJCM01165868.1, forward strand.
ATAAAACCCAGTTGAGATAGAATTGTAAAAAAAATTATCAAATGAGTTTATTCATGATCATTTTGGTTGAATTTTTTTAAGTTCTTTTATTTTTTAAATGTTCATTTATCTATCATAATAAAATAAGGTTTAATATGTACATTTGATAATTTCCGGTTAACTTTAAGTTTTCCGTCTGTTTCATATTAAATAAGAATTAATTTAAATATGTAAACTATACTATAAAATATTTAAATTATTAGTGTTTTTATTCTAATAATTTATTAAAACATACTAAACCATATGAGTTATATTATGTCTTATCTTAAAAATTAATATTAATTTTTTTTATTATTACTTATAATTTCTTAAATATATATTATTTTTAGTTTCATCAATGACTAATAAGTAATAACACGTAAGATACAATTCATTTATGAAAAATGAGAATTTTAACATGTTAAATTTTATTCCACTCATGTATTACATGGATTTTTAACGTATTAACTTTTATATACAACATTAATATTCTATAAAACTTACACCTTGAAAATGAGTGTTTTTAATCTTTAAAACGAGTTGATCCTCGTAATATATAAACAATATTCTTTTTTCGTTTTTAAACTGGTATGATTTTTGTTTATCATTGTGTCTTTATTGCAGCTAATTATGTCTTTTGTTATTTATTCTGTTTTTTATTAATATTATGCTTTTTATTGTAAATGATGAATTCTAAAAGATTATAATTGTGAAATAACATTGTTGTGTATTTGAGTATGTAAAACACAATCATAAATTAACAACTAATTAATCTAATGAATTAAAGATAGTAAAAAACAACACAAATGATAAAAACATAAAACACGATGAAAAAATAGCTCAAGTTTTTTTGCTCGTCATTATGTTTTTTGCTCGTCATTATGTTTTTTGCTCATCATTATGTTTTTTTGCTTGTCGTTATGTGCAGGACTGGTGAAGGGGGTCACTTACAACACAACAACACAAAGAGGAGATAAACCAAACTTAATCAAACAGTATGACTGGATTAACCACAAGTATGACACTAAAAACACAAGTAATAAGCAAGAGACAGAACAAGAGAACACAAGTGTTTGGTTTTCAAGGATGCAATATATTGTTTTCTCAAGTTCTATTACAAGTGTTACAAAGCATGAAGGAAAGATACAAGAACAAGGAATACTTATACTACATCCTACAGCCGGCTATACTTTGAAAGCCAGCTGGATACAATTGACTAGACACAAACAAAATCAATTGTAGAGTCAAAAGGCAGATTGCCTTTTGACTAGTGACTATGACATACCATAGCTCACATCCTTATCTATTACGAAAAGGATAAAGTACATGAAGTAGAAAGTTTACAGACTCAAG
>BJCM01165869.1:0-24136 GCA_018326385.1 Flaveria bidentis
CTCTTCATACCCCAAGCATTACCTGTCCTGACTACATCAGTATCTAAATCTACAAACAACACATAACCACATAACATGCGCATGTAATACCGATTAACATTACGAAAATACTTGATGGCACACAACTACTCAGACTGGCATCCCTTCCCTTTCCGTCCCATTATCAGTTTAAGTTTAGGTTTATTTTGAAAATTTACCCGTTTCACTTAAACTTTGGCTCTGATACCAACTTGTAAGGCCCTATTCCCGGGACGGTTATAGCTGGTCAATCATTGCACATAAAACATATATTTACATTTATACTTCACAAAATATCGTAGGAGAACATTAAAATGGACATCTCATTTCGCTATAAAAACTTTTGCAAAACAATACATCGTTATCGAGTCATAAAATACATGTTGCATTACATCACAAAAGCATTATAAAAATGGATGCCATCCAAAGAGCTGAGTAGCCACCCCGTGCCATCCTCAGCAATATTACCGGCCAACTGGAAACACATAAAAGTCAATGTTGCTGAATGAGTTCTAGTTTTAAAATAAAACATAATTTATCTTTCATTTAAAACTGTCCTTTACTTCTTTCAAATCATACCATGCTTTAGAATGTGATCACACATCGTACGTACACATAGATAATAGTTATTATCTTCATCATCGTTCGATTCGTACATTTATTATCTTCTCGTTTTCAACTAGGTCCTGTCATGTGCTTAACCCCCCTCTAAAGCACCAAGCAATTCATTTAGGGTTAAGCGACAAGGACCCCATACGTCTGGTCAATCACAAAGACTGAACCCCTGTGTGCACCCTCATGGGGTATTTAACCCGCACACAGTTGAGCTGACAACCCCTCATTTTGTGTGAACCTCCATACATCTGATTAATCACACGAATTAAGCCCAGTGCGCATCCTCATGGGGTAGCTAACCCGCACACGGTTGAGCTAACACTCCACATTGAGTGTGAACCTCCATACATTTGATTGCAGGACTTTATTACGTTCGTTCATTCATTAATGCATGCATTCTTCATTTCGTTCCTCTTTTCATTATCTTCCATTTTTTGTTACATAATACTTTTCAATTCATTCATTAACATGCAAGGTAAAGCCACGAGAAGACAATCAAGTAAAGCAAGGAACATAATAAACATACAACATCATCATACAAGGCACAACATACATACATAACGTACACCATCATACAACCATGCATAAGCACCCATCATACATCAAGTCCAATACAACGTCTACGACCCCGAAAGTCACTTACATGAACCCCCAAGTCAAAGCCTACATAATACTATTCCCCCAAAAATCAGGAAATAAACTAAGTTCTTTCGGGCGCACGAGCCCTATTTGGACGTATTGGCACCCTTTGGTCGTATGGCCACTCAGGCAACTGAACACTTAGGCGAATGAACCCTATACGAATGGACCTATGTGGATGATCACCATGGGCGAATGAACACTATGCGAATGAGCATCTCGGCGTATGGACTTCAGTCGCATGACTCCCATGCGAATGAACCTCAGTCGCATTCCTTTCGGTCGCATGACCTCTAGTTGCATGCCATTCGGTCGCATAGCCCTAGCTGATGCAGAATGCAGTTCCAACCCGAACCCAATTTGCCATTTTCGGCCTCCAAGCCCTCCCAAACCTATTCTAAGCTCAGATCAACCATCCTAATCCTTAGAAACACATACCACAACACCATTCAAGCATACACAAGCCTGAAATCAAAGCCCATTCGAATCACATACAAACACATACACACGGGTTCAACACACACTTCAAAACGGGTTTTACTATGTGCTCCAGCCCCAAATCAGTTGAAACATATAAAAGAGGGGTCCTAGAACTCACACAAACAACCCCGTCAAGTAGAGATTCAATCCAACCCGCTACACCTCAACTTTCACGCCTGAATCCACGAAACAAAGCTTGAAACCCCATTTTTCCCTCTTTTCTCTCTATGGCAGATTTTCTAAGTGTGGGGGAGGAGAGTGGGCTGCCCTCCTCTTTTAATCCCCCATTCTTCCAAACCTTCTCCCATTTTGGCAAGTTTGGTCCATCGACTTTGGATTTTATTTCTTTTTCTTCTTTCGTCGGCTTCAAAGAAAACAACCGGGTGTTGCATATTAACTTTTGAGAGGCTATTAAGTTAAAGAAAAAAGTGTTAGACAATCCCAAAAGTACTTTTCAAATTGATTTTTCATATAGGATAAAAAAGAGGTTTTGAAAAGTAAGGTTAACCTTTTAAAACTTCTTTTAGTTCAATTTGCTATTATACTCCTTTGTTACCTGTTATTAACTTCTCTTAATTTTAAATTATATTTTTTGGATATTTCTTTAGTTTATTAGTTAATTCAAATATTTTTAAAAACTAATTTGAAAAGTTATAAGTTAATATGTCATTTTTGTCAAAAGTCCTTTTCAATAAAAATAAGCAATCCCAAACATGATCTATATGTATAACTTGAAACATATCAAACATTCCTTCATTAAAACTTTGCTTGTCCTCAAGTAAAATTACTTTAAATAATAGCACCACGAATAACTAAATAAATCAAGATATAAATATGTAAATCGAGAATTATACAAGCAAATTTAATCTACCCAAACATAAATAGTTAAACACATGTGAAATGATATTCTTTCAAGAATTAGATTGATTTATAAATATTTGTAACATGTAAAAACTCACACATCTCTCAAGGTGCATTTGCACTTAGCTAGATATATGAAATCATATATAAGGTGAAATATGGATAATACACTCAATTGTCTAGTATGAATAACTAACTAGAGAACTTGTTTATGATCAAATTTTCAAAACAATATTGCATATTCAAAAGCTTCACCTCCTCCTTTACCCAAAGATACACGTCACTATCTTTTCTTAAAGGTCGTTCGGCTTGAAGCTTAATAGCACTCAACCGAATATGCTCTGTATAATCATATTGAGATTCGATTTGGTTTTTGTTGCATCTACCTTCGTGGGAAAAATTCTCAAAATTTTGGCATCTTTCATAATGTTTTTCCCTATGGCAATTTTTTGGGTATCACAAAATGGTAGAATTTGTTCTTTCTTTCGTCATTTCTTTCTTGCATGGAATGTAAGCATGACAATTGTTTCATGGATTTCAAGGGGAAGTCTCTGCTTAGCATTATGATGAAAACAAAGTAAATTAAAATTAAAGGAATGCATCTAGCTCTTTTAGATCTAACCAACAAAAGACCAAGTTTTTTTTAGCCAAAAATGTGTGTTTAATGAAGAAGGTTTATTAAAGACTTTTTGGTTTAGTAACTTAGCGGTTTTGGGTGTTGCAAATAAAACGATTAGGCTCGATGGGGCTTACTAATGGTAATGTTCGGGTAAGAATATTTGAAAACTAGTGGAGGTTAAAATTTGTGGTTTTAGGTGTTTTTTCAACTAAAATTAAAATTTAAACGAGCATTTAAAAACTTTAATTTGAACTAATTATAAGAAAAGTAACATGTATACCCTTTCCCGCACTTAAACTTCACATTATGCTTAATGTGATTATAAATAGATATTAAATGGAATATAGGCGAACGAAAACTCTCATGAGAATGACAAGCAAAATATGTGTGATTGTTTCCCACAACCGCCTTGAATGAACTCAAAAGAAGCATCAAGATTAATTTGAACATCACCAAATTATTTAGAACATAGAAAATTAAATTCCTAAACACACTTGACAAAATAAAAAATAACATGATGCCATGTTTGGTTATAGGTCCTTAACGAGACTCCCTATTGGATCATATGAAGTTGATGCAACCAAAACAACAATTAGAAGATTTTGAGTACAACTGAAGAAGTCTTCTGAAGACAAAGCTGCTCTTTCAAAGACAAGTTGAAGATCTTCTGAATCTCAAAGATGAAGAACTTCCGAAGATAGAACTCAGTCTTTCGAGTATAAATGGCTTCGGAAGAACTTATTCTTCCAAAACTATTTAAGCTTCAAAAGAACCAACTATGAACTAGTGGACAAAAGTATGGTCCGAATGACACTTGCTGCGAACTCTGATATACTACATGGCGCTTTCCCACGCCAATGTAGTTGACCATACTTTAAACCACTATACACTTTTTTATAATTTTGTACAATTACCAACTTTAGTTGTTCACAAATGGTAAGTCATGGATATGTTATGACTACCTACTTTAGGATAGTACTTTATCTTAGATGTTTTACTTCTAGTAATGTAGTAGTTGTCTAGTTGTAAATTTCAACTGGTTATAAAGCAGCTGTAGATATTAGTATATATAGTTTCTCATTATAACTCACAAAGTCATTCTTGTAAGAGTCTTGTAATATTGATTTGAGAAATAATATATACAAGTATCCTAAAAACCATTCTTGTGTTCATTAACTTAGTATATTATTATCAACTTACTTAAGAGATTTTGTTTCATCATCCGAGTATGTTTAAATGAGTTTGAGAGATAAAATTTGTGTTAAGAGAAAAAGTATAAAAGCTTTTTAGGCTCTTGATTGTGAGATCTGACCATCCTAAATAACCCTTGTTTCATCATAGTTACTTACTTTACTCAAATGGTCTTTAACCAGAAATCTTTTAAGTCTGAGATAAGAACCATGACCAAGGCTCCTATTATCACTCCTGATAACTTTAGAGCATAGGGAAAACATATTAAAGGCTTTATCAAGTATCAAGACAACCAGATGTAGAGATTAGTTACTCATGGTCCTTACAAGCCAAAGGTGTAGTCCCCGGCTGGTAATGGTGCCATGATTAAGAAAGATGTTGAAGACTACTCTGATGAAGACTTCAAGAAGATGGACATCGACTATAAAGCCATGGTTACGTTTCTTACAACCATACCAAACTCTATAATGGTAGGCTTCCTGCACTATGAGACTGCCAAAGATCTATTTAATGCTTTGACATTGATGTACTCTGGTTCTACTGATTCCAAAGAGTATAAGAAAGATGTACTGAAGCAGCAATTTGAAACTTTCACACACAATGTTAGTTAGACCCTGAGTCAACAATACTTCAGGTACATGAACTTGAGTACACTTCCTCATGAATGGACCTTTTACTATGTCTCAATCAAGAGAATTGAGAATCTCAACACTCTCACCATGACTGAATTATATGGAATCCTTGATAGATATCGTATGGAGATGGAAACTCAAAAAGGCCATTAGATGAATAGAAGCTCAAACCTTCCTATCAGCAATGATCTACATGCTGCTAAAGGTTCAAGAACTCCTTAGCCCTAGTTGTACCTAAACTACCCCCAACAACCATCATCCTCTTCTGGACCCTATAACACATTATAACACATTTCTTGAGACACCCAGGTCTCAACAAGCTCAACTTGCCTAACCTACAGAGCAAAGAAGTTCTTTAAAAGAATTAGAAGGCAGTTCCATTAGAACCCAACTAACAACAAATTTGGGTTTGACAAGTCAAAGGCCAAATGTTACAACTGCAATCAACTTGGCCACTTTGCAATGGAATGCAAGGCTCCTAAATCCATTCTTGGAGAAAATCAAGCCTCCCAACATTCTGTCACTCCAAAAGCTGTGGCTAAGCCAATTGAATAACAGATTGTAGTTGTTAAACAAGAAGTTGATTGGAGCTTTATGGTGCAAGATGTGACTCCTGCTCAAGCTCTCATGACTAGAACTAAAGACAGTAAGGTATATGAACATCTCTGTACCCCAGCCTGTATTGCTAAGGTTAAATTGTATCAAGACTATAACATGGAAACTAAATTTGATATTGAGTCCTTAAACATATTAAAATCTGATTTTAAAAGAGCAGAATCTGACTACAAACACAAAATTGAAGAGTTAGAGAAAATTGTATCATCTTTAAAACATGAACACTCAAACTACAGGGATCAAATAAAGGATTTAATATCCAAGTTAACTGAGGTTCAAGCCCAGCTAGTAATAGCTGAGGCTAAAGCAAACAAGTATGCCATTGAAGAGCATAACTTTAACACCATCATTGCATCATCCTCCTACTCAAAGATGTGTTATCAAAACAAAATTGGGTTGGGAACTAATGAAATTGCTCCACCACACTCTTATGTGTCTGTTAAATAGCCAAGATGTGGTATTGATGAGTAAGAGATTCCAATTTCTGATCCACAACCCAATGAGCAGAAGAATGATGCAATAATGGTGACCACTACAGAGAAGGATAAGGTAGAAAACCTTATCCACACCGCTGATGATCAAACCCAAACAACTAAAGCCAAAAGAAACAAAATCAAGGCAACAAGAAAAATTGCCAAGAAGGTGGCTGCGTCAAAGTTGAAAATAGACCCAAAGCAAAAGGGTGTATTTATCTCAGTTGGATTCCAAATGGTTGGAACTTCTGATCTAGGAAAGAATTGTAGTACCAGCACTTCTATCCAGCTGAAGGATTAGAAGTTAAAGGGAAAGTCTGTTGGATAAAATAAAGTGCAAGAAAAAATAGTCCTCATGCCCTATCAAGAATAACATTGAGTGCATATTGTGTGGTTTGCATAACCATATGGCTAAAGATTGTTACTACAATCCAGCAAACACATATTATGCAAACGATCTAGGAAAGAATTGTAGTACCAGCACTTCTATCCAGCTGAAGGATCAGAAGTTAAAGGGAAAGGTTGTTGGATAAAATGAAGTGCAAGAAAAAATAGTCCTCATGCCCTATCAAGTATAACATTGAGTGCATATTGTGTGGTTTGCATAACCATATGGCTAAAGATTGTTACTACAATCCAGCAAGCACACATTATGCAAATGATCTAGGAAAGAATTGTAGTACTAGCACTTCTATCCAGCTGAAGGATCAGAAGTTAAAGGGAAAGGTTGTTGGATAAAATGAAGTGCAAGAAAAAATAGTCGTCATGCCCTATCAAGATTCTTCCTTGAAGGAGGGTTTCACATTTGGACCATACCACTTGGTTTAGGTGTTAAGAAAAGGAAAGCTTGTTTCCGAAACTAAGTTACTTTAGAAGAAACTCATTTTTCTGAAAGGAAAATAGCTTCGAAAGACAAGCTAAAGAATAAATAAAGAAACAAAAGAAATCATTTGAACCTTTTCCAAAAGAAGACTACTTTGGAAGAGAAGGTGGTGACAGCTTCTTCCTAGAAGAAAGAAGCCTTGAAATCAAGTAAAGTTCCTCAAGCCTCAACAGTCTCATTGATCTAGTTATTAAGATTCGATCAAAAACAATTTAATTTATCAGTCTTAGCTACCCTTTATTGTGCAAGGGTAAGTAAGATCATCTCCTCAGGAAATATGTGGAAAGTGTTTAATTAGCGTGACTCGATTAACTAAAAGACTCAAGCTTTATAATTAAAATTTGAAACTTTAAATGGATTAATGAGAAAAAGTGCATAAAGCAAGAAACTTTAAAATGAACTTGATTAAATATCAAGAAACAATCATTTCCGGGTTTCAAGTTCTATAAGTTCAATGGTTCGTTAGATATATTTTAGGGTTTCATAACACGACTCAAGATAATGGCTTTTGATTGAAGTGATGACCAAGGAACAATCTTTTAAGACTCGTTCATTCACAAGGTCATTAATTCATCTCTATCACATTATCTATTTTTCTCTATGAGCTAACGTTGCAAGTAAACCGAAAACTGATGATAAAGTAAATAACTTGGTTTATAAAAAAAATGTTTAAATCAATCAAATTCTCAAATACATTCAATCATAAAGTGTTTAATATGAAAACTCTAAGTTCAACTAACCATCTCACTTGATAAGAACTCTCCACCCGAAAGCAATCACACCAACTTAGCAACACATTGTTTCCATTGAATCCTTGATCTTTACTTGGTGATGATCAATGTTGATTATTATGATGAACTGGAAAGCTTGAATACTAAAAAGATACCTTCTAAGTCCTTGAATTCATTTGGAAAAAGTTCAATTTCAAAGTGGAGTTGTTGATATTTAATATCTTAAAATTCCATGAAAATAGGGGTTTGTTAGGGCATCGACGTATGATACGCCCAGGGTGGCGTATCGTACGCCCAATCATACGCTGACTTTTGCAATTTTCTCCAAATATGCCCAATCATACGTCGACCAATACATCGGCGTATCATGCGCCAGTTTAGGTTTTCTGGGCCATTTTTTATAGTTTCTTTTATTTGCACTTTCACCCCTTTTACTTCCTTCTTTGGCTTCTTTTCTTCCCAAATATGCATCATTTAGCTCTAATTCCCTATGCATAAAAAAAACTCAAAGTAACTTCGTTCCACACTAACAATGATGTAAAATCACATAATTAGATCAATTAAACCTTGAATTATCATCACTCGATCACATCCCAACACTTAACCTTTTGTTTGTCCTCAAACAAACTTACTTGCACACTTCTCCCTAATTAAGCACACATGCCACATTATCACTACCTTGAACAAGTAAGATCCCAATACACGCTTAGTTTTTAACATCCTGATGTAATGCTCATAACCTAATCATTCAATACTATTTGATTTTGAAATTTTTGGTTGGCATATACTCACCTTTTGCTTCAAACATTCATGCTTTCACATTCCTCACAATAAACACTCCTCTTGGTTTATTTTGTGGACTAATAATGATATACTAGTGTTTATGGAACTCTCAAACCATGAATGTACATGCTAATCATAAGCTCGTATATTAATCAAATCACCATCAATTGACACAATGTGATACAAAAATCAAGAGGTCTTTCTCGGGTGGCAACGTTAGGCTTGGGTTAAGGTGGGATTTGAAGGGATTTTAAAGTGGCTAAAGGAGAATGAAATCCAACTTAAACATAATAGATGTCTTATTTTTCAATGTAACTCTTCTATTACACTATTTGTAACAACTTCTCATACTATTTTTGTTGCTGCATATTTTGGTTATTTTGACCTCATATTTAGCTTTTGTGTTTTTTATGGTAAAGCAAATAACTTTACTATTATTGGACTACTATTCACGTGACTCTTCTAGTTTTTGGATTGGATTCACCCCCTAAGGTTCTAGGAAAAAAAAGGCTTAAGGCTTGTAGGTTTATTGCTTTGGCTTGAACAACAAGTTGGGGCTCAACATGGTATCTGTTGGGAGACTTTGTTGGTATGGAATTGAAAATAAGGGTTTACACAAATAGTTTAATCCTAATGCCTCTATCATATTTATGCACATATTGGTTTATGATATTGATATGTATCAATTACACGAGTTCTAACTCGAATGCACACTGTGGGTTCCCTATCATATGCAAAGAAATAGAGTAACTCATAGTATACATGAATTTTTCAATTAGGCTCAACTCTCACGGAAATGGTGGAAAGAGGTAATAAAATGTGTAACATGTATGTCTTTTACAATCGGTTTGTTACACCACCTAGGACTTTTACTTACTTTTATAAAAATTCATGATTAGGGTGCATTACTCAATCTTCAAAGCACACATGGATCCAATACTGCACAAACAGTAACAATTAACCATGCATGCAATATTTTTAGTTCCATGTACACTTAAGTTTACTTAAGAAGTGATTTCCCATATGTTTTTTTATTTTTTCAAAAAGGCTCAAAATTTTCAAAGTTTTGTTTCAATTCAATTCTTCCAATGCTTCCCTTTATCCCACACTTGGGATACATTATCCCTAATATATGTTTTTTACAACATGAATAAACATGGTAATCATTAATAACCAAGATATGAAAGGAGTACATAGACCCGACCATTAGTGAGAGCTTTTAGTAAATGACTTGCGCCTCCTCACACTTGAGTGCTTGTGTCTTGTGCATGATTGAACTAGCTAAAAAAAGAACAAACGACAAAAAAACTAATGCCTCCCCACACTTGAGTGCTTACGTCTTGTGCATGATTGAACTAGCTAAAAAAGAACAAACAACAAAAAAACTAATAAAAGAAGTAAAACTCACTTTCGTAGGAATCACGGTTGCATTTAGCATATGCAACAAGCCTTTAAACCGCTTGGAATACTCAAAAGATACCTTCAAAGTCCTTGAATTCGTTTGAAAAAGGTCGTTTTTGAAGTGAAGTTGTTGATCTTTAAATATCTTAAAATTCCATGAAAATTGGGGTTTGTTAGGGCATCGACGTATGATAAGCCCAGGGCGGCGTATCATACGCCGACCCTTTGGAATTTTCTCCAAATACGCTCAATCATACGCCGACCAATATGTCGGCTGACGTATGATACATCCCTACCCGGCGTATCATACACCGGTTTAGAGTTTTTGGGCCATTTTTTATATTTTTTTATTTGCACTTTCACCCCTTGTGCTTCCTTCTATGGCTTCTTTTCTTCCCGAATATGCATCCTTTAGCTCTTGTTCCCTATACATCAAAACAAACTCAAAGTAACTTCGTCCCACACTAACAACAATGTAAAATCACATAATTAGATCAATTAAACCTTGAATTATCATCACTCGATCACTCATCTCCACTGATCAACCAAAGGATGGAATGGAATATCAAAGAAGATGTTGCAGCCCAAACCTCTTCTTTTCAAACTATAATTGAACCCCCATGCATATATTTTGGTTCAATTATATCATCTACATTGGAAAAGCCCAAGACTAACAAGGCTTGGGTATCCAATAGTAACTAATCATTTCACCTTATGTGTAAGGACATCCACATGACAAAAATGGAAATATATGGATTATGGACCGTGGATGCTCCAGGCACATGATAGGATCTCTATCTCTTATTCAAAAATTTGAACATTTTGATGGAGGTCGTGTTTAGTTTGGAGGTGAAGTCGGAGGATAAATATCTGGTAGAGGTAGTGTATCCAATGGTAAGTTAAAAGTTGACAAAGTAAACTTTGTCAAACAGCTTGAACATAATCTCTTAAGTGTTTCTCAATTCTGTAATCAAAAACACCAAATGCTTTTCACAGAACATGAATGCATTATTCTTAAACCCGGGATGACAATTCCTCAGGAAGTGGTGCTTCTTAGATCTCCTAGGAGAGAGGATATGTACAAGATGGATATGAACAATTCTTCCCCACTGGGTGAAGTATCATGCTTTCTTTTTAAATCCAATGAGGTTAAATCTATCACTACTCCATTATACTTATTACACATGGATCTATTCAGTCCCACAAGTATAGTGAGCACGGGAAGGAAATCATTTTTCCTTGTGATTGTTAATGATTCTACAAGATTTACATGGGTATTATTTTTAAGAACTAAATATTTATTGGATATTCATCAAACTCTATTGGTTATAGAGTATATAACATAAAAAATAAACAATTATGGAATCATCCAACATTGTTGGAAATGAGCACACTACTTGTGTTAAGGGGAATGGTCCTGGCCATATTTTTAACTTAGAATTGTTTCCAAACTATTATAAACCATCTTGTGAGAATGTTTCAGCTGGAACAGGAACTCAAAAGGACTCATATGATAATCAACTATTTAAGTTACCCAGACCTATTCCAAGTTCTCCAAGAAATCACGAAGTTCAAGCTCCCACTGCTTGAAATCCTAAAAGCTTGAACATCTCATGAAATAGTGGAGCTTCAACAAGTTATCAACAAACTAAGCCTCAAAACTTATAATCTGACAACTCTAGCACTCAACACTAAGCTAATGAAGGCAGTAAACTGGAGGAATGGAAAACTTTTGATGCTACTTCACAACAAAATATTATTGATGATGTCACACATTCATTCAATAAGTCCTCTTTGAATGAGTGTGAGAAATCTACTAGAGATGGTGTTTAAAACCCTACACAAAACTTTTCCAACTTGGATCTATCTATGCAATTAGATGTGATTCCTAGGCTCAGGATTCACAACACTCATCCAGTTGAGAACATCATTAGGGTCTCAAAAGGTGTGAGAACAAGAGGTTAGACCCACAATGGGAATTTTTGCTTGTACTCATGCTTTCTTTCTCAAATGGAACCGAAGAAGGTGGAAGAAGATCTCTAGGATAACAATTGGGTTGAGTTAATGTAAGAGGAGTTGCTTTAATTTAAAAGACAAAAGGTAAGGAACCTATGTCCACTACTACCTAGTCAAGGCTCCATTGGCATGAAGTGGGTGTTCAGAAACAAAAGCGACGTAGAGGTTTGTTTATCAAGAACAAAGCAAGACTTATGGTTCAAGGATACACACAACAGGAAGGGATAGATTATAGTAATGTCTTTGCACCTATTGCAAGACTTGAGGCCGTAAGAAGCTTCCTTGCTTATGCAACATCCAAGAACTCACAGTTTCCCAAGTTGATTTCAAATGTGTATTTTTATATAGGGATATCAACATAGAAGTCTATGTGTGTCAGCCACCTGGATTTGAAGACCTACATCACCTTAACTACGTGTGCAAACTGGATAAAGCTCTTTATGGGTTGCACCAGGCACCTAGGCTGTGGTATGAGACACTATCTCGATTTATTCTAAACCATGGCCTTAATAAAGGCATAATAGACAAGACATTGTTCATAAAAAAGTCTAGGAAGAGCATATTGCTTGTTCAAGTGTATGTTGATGACATCATATTTGGTTCCTCAAATGACCAAATGTGAAAAGACTTTGAAAACTTTATGAAGAAGTTTGAGATGAGTTCCATAAGAAAGATGGATTTCTTCCTTGGAATTCAAGTGAAACAAATAGAAGAAGGGTTCTTCATAAATCAATCTAAGTATGTCAAGGACATCTTAGAAAGATTATAGACGAAAGATTGTAGACGAAAGATTATAAGCCATCCAAGACACCTATACCTAGAAATTACAATTTTTGTCCTGACTCTAAAGGAGAGGATACTGATCAACATTAACACATGGCAATTATTTGATCTCTGATGTATTTCACAGCAAGTAGATCTGATAACATATTTGCAACTTTTATCTATGCAAGATATCAAGCTGCTTCTAAGGTGTCTCACCTAATTGAGGTCAAGAGAATTCTTAGATACCTCAAAGGAGCTCCCAAACTGAGTCTATGGTATCCTAGGAATAAAGATTTCAATCTCTATGGTTACACCGATAGTGATTATGATGGCTACAACATCAACAAGAAATCCACATTAGGAGGATTTTAATTTCTTGGTGGAAGGATTATCTTCTGGCAATGCAAGAAGCAATCATGTGTCTCTACATCAACTACTGAAGCTGGATACATGTCTATTGCAAGTTACTATGCTCAGCTGCTATGGATTCAAAATCAAATGTTAGATTATGGTTTCAACTTCATGAAAACTTCTATCCACATAGACAATAAGAGTGCCATATCTATCATAGAAAATCCTGTCAAGCACTCCAAGACAAAGCACGTTGACATCAGGTACCATTTCATTCGAGATATTCATGAGAAAATTTTGATCAAACTAGTCAAATTTGAATCAGAATGAATAATATGCTGACTTGTTCACCAAAACTTTTGATGAACAAAGATTTAAGTATTTAATCATAGCTATTAGGATGATAAAAATTGTCTAGTCCATCTCTTTTGAAAACCTTTTAAAAATGTGTCTTGTTTATGTTGTTTTTATACAATCTAAACCCTATTACAAACAGTTTTTCTTTCAAAATTTCTAAGTATAAATTCTTCCAAAGAGAAATTTACCCTCGGAACACATTTTTGCCTATCTTCCGAAGGCAAATTTCTCTGCACAAGTATTCTCTTCCGAAGAGTGTTAAGACTTGAAAGAAAATTTAATCATATATCAAATCTATTTCCGAAGCTTCAAAACTTCTTCTTTCAGAAGACGACCTTACTCTCGGAAGTAGATTTCTCTTTAAGACATGGTTTTCCTTTAGAAAAACAATTGGTCTCAAAAGACATTACTGGGAAACTTAACTGTTTTCTCTCGGAAGCAATTTAAATCTTGGAAGAAAACTTTACTGTCTAGCGGAAATCTTTGGGCCCCACTTTGTAAAAGCAAGATTTTATTGATAATTTTCAGAAATTTTAAATGGGTTGTCTTACCATCCATGTCAAATCGAAACCTAAACTATCCTTTCACCTTATCGGTTTGATCTTTTACCCCCCACCCCATTTAAAAACTTCAGACTTTCTTTTTTTTTTTTTACTTTCTTTACCTTCATAAAAGCCCCAAATTTCCATTATCTTCTTCTGTACTCACTCTCAAATTCCTTCAATCCCACAGTACTTTAACAAACAATGGCCTTGAAGCCTCAACATAACCATGTCGCAATCCTTAATTCTTCCAAGGATGTTGACTTTGCCCCAATCGTCCAATTTCTAACATAGTTTATATAATTCATCACCCTCACTGTTAATTTGTGATAACCGACAAATTTTAGGTCAATACCCAGCCTAAATTAGTCATAATTATGCATATTTACATGAGTTTCAATCGAGTTCTATCTTTTAAGGTCCTTTCATACATTGCAAAATTTCATACATAACATTTCATGCACCGGTGATTCGGCATAACTATCATTTTTACACATGGTACAACCGGCACACACGAACGTTGGTGATAATTAATATATGTGTACTAATAAATACGTTAAAGTGTTTGGATATTTTAGATTCCAAATAAACCTATAAATAAACCTAATCGCGTAAATTGATATTTTACCTGGAACGAATATTTTTAACGAAACTACTAAATACATGATATTATGAAAGTTCTTAACATACCATCAACATTAAAATATATGATATTATGCAAGTTCTTATAATATTCTAATGTATTTTAAAAAGTGAAAAGTAAAAAATATGAAAATATGTAAAAATACCAATAGTGCAACAAATACCAACCAAATACCCAATACTATACAAAAATTAAAGTTTGCCGTTTTGGTGATAAAAAAAGGTGATATACAAAGTTTCTTGCCTCCTTTTCATTTTTAAAAACTCTTCTCCCTATGTTGACTAAGATGCATGAAGATTATTGTTCCAAGAGATGTAGGATGCTACTAATACAAACAAACCCCACAATTTTCCAACACAATTCACCAACACCACCCAACACACCCTATTCCCTCTCCCTCCCCTTCAATAATTTGTCCAAGACACCCTCACCACAACTTCATTTGTCTTTCAACTCATTTTCTACAAATCTTGGGTGATTCAAGTGCTATCGTTGAAGATCTAGTGATTTTTGAAGCTTTCAAGCATCTTACATCAACTTTTTCATTCTTTCTTGCTTGTTTTTTGTGAGAACATTTTCTTTTTGTTTATATATCTTTCATTTAATCATATTATCTGTAAGGCCTTGATACTGGGACGCTCACAGTTGGACAATCATCGCACATAAAATATACATTTACATCTATGAAAAACATCGTAGCGGAATAATTTAAAACCATTTTATATATTAATGACTGCTTTTGTAAAATAATACATCATTGTTAATAGTTAAAAAATATTATCTTTTGCATTACATCACAAAAACGTCATAGTTATACAAATGGATGCCATCCCAGAAATGCCGAGTAGCTGCCCCGTGCCATCCTCAGCAACAATTACCTACCAATTGGAAAATAGATAAAAGTCAGCGTTGCTAAGTGAGTTCTAGTTTTGTAAAATAAAATACTTTTACTTCCGTTTAAAATCGTCTTTTACGTTCATTCATGATCATGCATCATACGTACAAATAGATAATTTATTATTATCTTCCATCATCATTCATTATCTTCCATTCAATGAACGCCATCATTATCATTCATTTTCATTCATAGTCTTCCTTACTTATTTTTCATACATTGGTCATCTTTCTTACTTACATCCTGGACCAATGCCATGTGCTATACCCCGAACATTATGCACGAAGCTGGTTACTAGGCCTGATATCTATCAATAGACCCTAAACATTATGCACGAAGCTGACTCCAGTACCTAGGGCAAGCTACAAGGGTCCCATACATATGGTCAATCACAAAGATTCGACCCAGTGTGCATCCTTCCGGGGTAGCTAACCGCACAAAGTTGAGCTAACACCCTTTATTGGGTGTGAACCTCCATACATTTCTTGCAAGACTTTCTTACATTCGTTCATTCATTAATGCATGCATTCATTCTTACTTTACGTTCCACTTATCATTATCATTAACTTTCGCTTTACATTACATAATACTTTTTATTCATTTCATACTCATAACACATAAGTCGCGGAATAATACATAATAGGAACGTAAGAAAACACAACATGAACATTCATAGAATCACATAAACATCACATACCCCCGTCAAACATCATCATAAACATCACGCATCGCCTATTACCATACACATACACATGCACAACATGTACAAGTCATCATAGAACATAACCGACCCTCCACGGGACAATGGGGGTTCGGAGGCGGCAACCCCTAACAACGGGGTCCTAGGGGAAACAACCCCTAGTGGGGTCCACAGCGTAATGCCCCTGGCTGGGGTCGCGCTGCTAGGTCAGTGTGTGAGTTTTTTATTTTTGAACTTTTATATAGCACATTCTGCTATAGAAAAATCGATCTTCCTGTTAAAACCTCTTAAAATCTTGGTCATTTAAATCATATACTTAGTATGCATTTCCAACCCCAAACAAGTTTAAAACCTTTAAATAAGGGATCTAGAACTCACCTGGACTCAGTGAGCAGCTTTTCAATCAAGCTTTCAAAACAAGGGTCGCACTATAAAGCCTGCAGATAAGTTAACACTCAAAGGGGTTAATTTCTGCCTAATTTTGCTGCCAGATCAGCAGTTTCGCTGCTAGTTTTGCCAGCAGTTTCGCTGCCATCTTCGCTGGCAGTTTCGCTGGTAGTTTCGCTGGTAGTTTCGCTGGCAGTTTCACTAGCATCTTCGCTGCCAATTTCGCCCAACTTTTGTTGGAAATCTAAGTCTGCGAAACTATAGTTTCGCAGGAGGATCCATAGTTTCATTGGACGACTACATAATTTCGCTGGATGAACACCCAGTTTCGTAGAACGGGCTGAAATTACGAACCAACCTATTTTTGACCCAAAACTTCAATCTTTTACACCCAAAATTTTGTTTTATCACCCAATAAGCTATACCTAAGTTTTTTACATGTTTTTTACACAAAAACATGAGTTTTGGGTGATTCTTTGTCACTTTCAAAAATCCCAAGCCCTAGAATCCGGGTTGACATCTAAAGGAATGATTAATTGATGTTTCTTACTTGGATTATTGGTCTTTCCTTGTTGTTTGTAAGTCCACGAACACTTATATTCAATCTCTTGATCAACCGAGCCTTGAATCACCACTTTCTCTCAACTTCCTCTCTTTACACTCTCTCTCTAAAAATTGGGTGTTGAGTTGCAAATGAGAGTGGTTCAAGCAGGTCTGTTTATATATATATGGGCGTTCCCGGGACCTTAAACTCGCCGAACACATAACCTGCGAGGTCTACTCGGTCCATACTCCATTTCTCGTGTATTTTCTTTAAATAACCCCGAATAAGCCCATTATTATTAATTGGCTCGTTTCGATTTTATTTCGGGCGTTACATCATCCATCTACTAGATCATATGTAGCAACATTTATCCACAAAAGTCTTTCATGCTAAAAATGATGTTTTTACCAACAAATAGTTTCAAGGATTTTACTTCATACAAGAAATTTTAACATAAACTAAATATTGATTCTTGTTTCTTAAAAAGTATATATTCATAGATTAATGTTTGACCAATTTACTAGTTGGTAATTTTATGAAAAATCATAAAGGTTCGTTAAAACCCAATAAAATTCACAAAAGAGTTACATTATGTTTATGGAATTTTAGATGTTCTACAAGTTATATTCAGTTAGTGAGTTGTAATATGAAAGTTGAGTTATGATTAGATGGTAAGTTGATAAAGTTTACAAGTGTGGTTATATATATAAACATGAGAATTTAAAAGGAAAAAATATAAACTTCATAACTAAATATTATGTTAGTTTAAAGTGGATGTTAAAGTGGTTAGTAGATAACTTTTGACAAAGATGACACATGATTAAATTATTTTGGCATGAGACTTAAAATATAAATGTATGGATCTTATAGTTACTAGGTCACTTAACAAAATGGGTTAAGACAAATTAGTAAATTGACTAAAATAACTAAGTATTTTATTAAAGGGATTTTACTCTCTAATATTATAAAAATTACTTAATAAATTGGTGAAACCCTAATTTAATATATTTTAAGGTTCATAAGAAATAGGTAAAATAAAAGAATAATTTCACTAAGAAAATAATTAAATATTTTTTATGAGTAGATATATATGTGTTTATACTTGAATTATAAAATACGAAAGCTAGTGATTTTCCTTATATGTTAATATTTTAAGGTTCATAAGAAATAGGTAGAATAAAAGAATAATTCCACTAAGAAAATAATTAAATATTTTTTATGAGTAGATATATATGTGTTTATACTTGAATTATAAAATACGAAAGCTAGTGATTTTCCTTATATGTTAATATTTTAAGGTTCATAAGAAATAGGTAGAATAAAAGAATAATTCCACTAAGAAAATAATTAAATATTTTTTATGAGTAGATATATATGTGTTTATACTTGAATTATAAAATACGAAAGCTAGTGATTTTCCTTATATGTTAATAATTCAAATTGTATTCCAATTACTAAAATACATATATTATTTTTTTCCTAAGAAAATAAGATTATTTAAAAACCCTAACTTCTATAATTTCATATGTAAATTACATAACTAATTACTAAACACTCGATTCATATCTCGGGCTGAGTTAAAATGATATTTAATTACCTAAATAATATGTCAACTTTAAGATACAAAGGTTTTTGAACACTTTCAAGCGAAGTATAATGTATTAATATTTTCTAAGTAATATATATTTCATAAATATCCATTTTGTGTCACCAACGGGTCGTCGAGTCAAATTTTGTTACCAAGTGTGTGGATGAAATAGTTACATGCTCACATTAACACATAGGAGAAATTACTTAGACATTGTTGCCTTGATTGTTCTAGGGCGAACTTAGTTTGGATTTTACCGAGCACTTTGGATATTTATAGATTTCACACCCGACTCACTTCACAGGTTAGTTTCACGGCCCCATTTTTACTTATTTTCCTTTTAGAGAAGATTACATGCAAATTGTTATTTTTCTTGGACACATTTACTTGTCAATTATTTCACATGTTATATAAGTTTTTTACTTACTATATGAAGTCTCCTGTTATCGGACCGTTCGTTTATTTCCCAAAGAGAGGTAATCATGGATAGTATTATTGGGGTTGACTACCCCCACCCGGGTTAATTACCCTAACCTTGACTGGATGTCTAAACAAGTGCATTATTAGCCTGTTCACCCCGTTGCTTACGTTAAGCATGGGTTGGAGCAATCTATTACTCTTACAGTCTAGCTTTGGTTGCGATACTTATATAATATTGTAGTATTGTATGATTAACAATCAAATCATAGAAAAACTTGTGGTCCTTTACACTATTTACTATTACTTTAAAACCTATGAACTCACCAACTTTATGTTGACATATTTTCATGCATGTTTTCTCAGGTATTTGACATTTGCATCAAGTTAAACTATCTTGGGCCACATTGCATTCATGCTTTTTAGGACATTTATTGTTGTATTTGTCATGTTTTGAAAACAATTACATTACTTCTACTGCTTCCGCAATTCAACTCTGAAAACAACTATGTATTTTTAAACTTATTTGCAATGTATGTTTACTAAACTATGTAGTGGTCGATCAATGACTGTGATTCCATGATGTTCACGTCCCGCGGGAAAGCATTGTGGTTGGGGTGTGAGATAACCCTACGGTCTACTCAAACCATATGGCCGATTACTGGGCCAATGATCAAAGAGAAATGCTTAATGGAGAAAGGATCATCATATCGATGACCGACTGGCAAAAAATTATTATCAGTGAAAGAACCATCAGGGAGAATCTAGAGCTTCATGATGAAGGCTTCCCTACTAAATTCCCCAAATTTGATTTGGAGGACACTTACACTCAGATGGGATACGATGGCTATGTCAGCAAGACAACTTTGTACAAGTTCAACTTCTCCTATAACTGGAAGTTCTTGCTGCACATCGTTCTACACTATCTCTTCAACAAATTAGGGGGTTGGGATCAAATACCATATGATTTGGACTGCCTAATCCATGGGTTCGTCAAAGGCCTTTGCTTCAACTACTCAAGGTTTATGCTAAACAATCTTTGAGGAAACCTCGCCAGGGATCCATTTTACATGTATCCCCAGTTATTCAGCATATAATCATTGGTGAGCTCAGCCATAATAAACTTCTAAGTGAAGACATTCTAGTGGTCCCTTACATGAGGCTGAGCATCTTTAAGACACTGAAGAAGGTGTCCACCAACTTTATCGGAAGATTTACTGATCTACTTTCGGGTAAGCATGAGCCAATGGATCCTAGTGACATTCTTGCAAACCCAACAAGTAATGAACCCACACTAGCCACCAACACTTCAACACCAATCACTTCCCCCACCTAATTAAATTCACATATCAAAGAAGCCCTAAACGAACCCTTGTTCAATCTACTCTAATTGAACAAGTCCCCTTTGCTCAAACCAAAAAGGCTACAGTGGAACATTGGGCTCCTACTCAGATAGATGTCCAACCATCCTCCACCATTGACCTTAATATCAATGTTGAGTCTCCTCAATCTCAACCTGAGGATCCTGAAACCCAAACCTTAAGCCTTTAGGGTGAGTCAAAACACTCTCCTGAGCAACCAAAAAGGGACAACCGCATCATTGGCTTAATGCCATTAGGTGCTGACCAAGGTTCTGGGTCATTAGGAATAACCTCTATATCCTTTCTTGACCTATTAACCCGTTCTGATAAGGATATTATGTTTCATCAGGGCCATGATGTTGATCTTCCTCCCCACTCTTAAGATCAATTAAGCCACAAGGAACCTCTGATATCTAGCCCACATGAGCTAGACCAACCTAAGGTGAGTCCCATAGGTGTGGAAGGGACTCATGTAGACTCAACTGCCACTACTTAGAGTGTCGTATTGGCTTCTCAGGATAGTGGTAACATTAGTGAGACTTAGTCTATGACAACCTTACCAAATGATGCCTCTGAAAGAGATATTAGTATGCAACAGAAAATAAGGTGCTAAGAAACCATATCTGGTAGTGATAATGTGCATACCACTATACCAGATATGTTATCTTATCTCCCTATGATTTTTCAAAAGAAGATGAGGGTAGTATGCAACTTACCATCAGAGACCTACTGTCTAAAGTCTCAAACCTTGAATAAAAAGTTAAGACTTTAGAGGATAGGTCTGCCACTTAATAACTTGAGATTGAAAAACTCAAGGCCCAACTAGCTAAGAAACAGGTTGAGAAGTCTATTAGGCACGTACTAATTCAAGTTTCTTTAAGTTATTCCTCTAGCTCATCTACTTCTTAAGATGATGCTACCAAAAAGGGAGGAGAATGTATAGAAACAAAGACATGAGGAACCCAACTTGGCGATCACAACCTCCCTATCTTTATTTTACGCCACATAACAACACCCTACAACCATCTTCCCTTAACCACCTCCCATCACAATTCAAGTGGACCCAAGGATGCTTATTGATCTCAATAGATTCCTAACCAAATTTTTATAAGCTCCTCCCTTGAACAACCTTCCCTTGATGTTGTAATTGCCTAATTTTGAGATGAGGAGCTTCAACGGTTGAGTGCACCTCCTACCTTTGAGTAGGAAGTTGGTCAATTTAAGGTCCCTATTGAACCTGAGATTAACTTCGAAAGGGAAATAAGGACTGATGGCCCATCAACTGACTCAAATGAGACAGGTAATGCAATTCCAATCTCTTTCGAAGAAAAAATTTAAGCTGCGAAAGGGATTATTGAATTGTCATCCTTATCCAATGACTAGTCTATCTCAGACACAACAAGCACCACAAGTTCAACCCTACTCTCCCTAATCTGAATCCTTTAACCCAGAATCTCTAAAGAATAATCTTCTTCAAACCCCAAAAGAAAGAGGAAGATGACTACTGCGGAGCTTCTAGATGAGGAAATATTGGAGAAGCTAAAGAAGAAAGGCAGACTTACAACTGGGAAACTGCTGGATGCAACTAGCAAAGTAGTAGTAGTGGCTCAAAATCTATCAATAATAGGTGGAGAGTGAAGGTAATAGACAGGCTCATCAGCCTGGGAGTGGACAATGAAGAAATGCTTCTCTTCCCATTTGATGAGCTTGTGTAGTTAGAGAAGGCAACCTTGCTACAAAAGGAGAAATAGGAAGTAGCAAGGTTGGTCGAAGAAGAGGAAAATAGGAGGAAGAAAGAAGAGGTTTTGCAAGGTTGACTCAAGGGGCTATTCTTAAGAGGAGTTGACTCTTTATGGAAATGTCATGATCTTGTTTCTTTTCCACAAAGAACAAGATCAAATCAACAAGGAGAGGAAGAAGTCTGCCAGGGAAAAGTTGAAGGAGAAGAAGAAGGAGGAGGAGGCCCAATTTGCGGCTGCTAAAAGGTGGGAGATAAAGCCTGGATGAAAGCTTATCTTAGGGCCCACGGATTCACCGGAAGGCAATTAAGTCCAATATTAGAGAAGACCTTATAGCGACATGTCAGTGACATCAAAGCTGACGTTCACTTAGTAAAAAGGAAGGAGGTAACTCAAGCTCAAGGTGTACAGAGGACGGTACCCAAACCAACACCCAAACCATAACAAACAAAACTTGAATCTACACTTTTTCCCTTCCCTATCAAAACCATACCCACTACTGAACCTTACACCCCTAAATCTACACAGTCAGTCTTACATACACCCTCACCCATTGCCTCTCAAAAACCACCACCACTACCTATACTTAAGCCTAAAACACAACCTCGAACCCCACCTCTATCCAAGCCATCCGTTGAACCATTTAAGCCTCTGACCTTAGAGAAATTCAAGGAGATTAAGAGGAAGCTCATTAACTGGATAACCCTAAGTGACATCTCTTGTGAGGAAGAGTCCATAGGACTGAGATACATTGATGGCTCTTCTTGTTCCCTCACAAGAGATGAATTCCTAGATCTGCCTAGGGAAACACTAGACCAAGCCCTTCAACTTCTTGGAACAACCTCAGATACACTCAAGGAAGAAGAGAAGTTAAGAAGAAGATTGGTGACTCAACAGTATACTAGAAAAGGGGACAAGCTACCAACTAATCCCCTCAATCCTAGAAGACAAATTATTCAATGGAGGTTTGATGAACCTTCTCATAACTTTGTTGTGGAAAAGGAGAATGGTGAAGTTAGTAGACTTGATACACCACTTTGCTACACTTAAGTAGATTTGATATTGTTGAGTTCGTAGAGAAACCATTCTCCAATCCATCGAACCCAAGTAGTTGCTCACATCACGAATCATCTAAGTAGTCTTCATATTGCTGAGCTAACAAAGAAATCCAAGACTAAAGAGGAGTTGACGATGAGAAAGGAAGAAGAAGAGGGTGCAACTAAAAAGGAAGTTCGTTCCTTCAAATGGTTGAAGTACCTACTTCGGATTCCATAGTTAGATGGGAATATGACTACAATTCCTGTCAACTAACTCTTTTCAAAGGGCCATAACAGAGGGTACATGTCATTTAGAGCAATAGACTAGATCTTTTATCTACGAATGACTTGTACAAGCTTCTCAGCACCACATCAGAAAATAAGAAGGAGATAGACAAATACTTCCTTTCCTTGGTGGTGGAAACTTTGGGAAGTAGAAGAGAGTGATGTTTTGGTAGCATCAGCCTAGGAGGAGTTTGTTGGATCATATGAGCTAATGCAACCGAAACAACACTTAGAAGATTTTGAGTACAACTGAAGAAGTCTTCCGAAGACAAAGTTGCTCTTTCGAAGACAAGTTAAAGATCTTTCAAAGCTCAAAGTTGAAGAACTTTCGAAGGTAGAACTTGTGACATCCGGTAAATTTCCGTTATCCAACTTCGTTAGTTCCGTTAAGTTTTGCATACACGTGTCGTGAGCACACACTAGTTGTCGTTTAACGTTGGTGACCTAATATCAATTAATAATGTTAAATGGGTGATAATCTAGTTGTCAATGTGATTATGTTGTTATGTTATGTGCTTACATGTTTTAAATATTAATTAAGAAAGTTTATCGCGTAACGTGGAAACGT
>BJCM01165870.1:0-27201 GCA_018326385.1 Flaveria bidentis
TGAATAAGAGAAGAGAGAGAGCTTTAGAAGCATCTTTTCTTCGAAGGAAAAAAAAAAATAAAAAAAAATGGGTGCTTCGCCGCTAGTAGCCTCCTGAATTAGTCGAGTAGCTTCTTTCCGGCAAAGCTTACCAATCCCTACACTCCTTTCTCCTATTTATATTGTTAGAAAGCGAGAGCTTTTACCTTCAAGGAAAATTCCAGAAGTTAGAATATCGCCTAACCACCTGTCTCTGTCTCCCGTAGTTCCCCCCAGAAACATCCGTTTGCCTACTTCTACTCTGGCCGGGGGTAACAGTCTTTTTGAGAACCAAGTGGCCCTTGAGGAAGACCTTGGTGAGAATCCAATGCCCCGAAAACCTAAGGGTTCCTCCGCAAGGTTCGTCTCTACACTTATCTTTTTAGCGATACGTTCTAGAAAGATTGAGGGGGTCAGACACGGCGGAGACTTTCATTGAATATGGGATTGAGACTACGACTGGAATTAACCGATTCACCGACATTAGCCTCCGAAGACATGAGCGGGGCTTCTTTTTGAAAAAGGGGGAGTGAGGGCTTTCCGGGCCTTCCCCAACCACGCCCTTCCTCGTCTCTGGGTGCCTAGGTATCCACCGTAAGCCTTTCCATAGACATAGAATTTGTCAATTCTGACACAAGGTCGCGCCCCTACAATTGAAAAGACATTCTAGCACTCCTTTTATAATATAAGAAATTGCAAGAGGCTTTGACGCCGAAGCGAAGGTAGAAAGGAATGGAATGATATCGGGTGAACAGAATCTCTGTCTCGGATTCGGCGGTGAGGAGTGAGGGATCTACTGAGACTGAGCCATCTTCGCTAGCCGATCTGTCAGTTCTATAGGGTATGGGGCAAAGCAAAGGGCAGAGCTTCGAGTGACTTTTTTCTTTGCTCTTCGTGCTATTCGTACACCCTATGCCTGATTTCGCAACTTCAACCCTTTCCCTATCCAATGTAGTTGTAACTGCGCCTTATTGGCTTCAGAATGGGAGACGTTTTAGAGGAAGATCTTATTACAGGTATCGGCTCGGGGGCGGGCGGAGTCCCCGCTTGAGGATGAGGCCAAGACTTGTATCATTTAATGATACCATGTGAATCGCTAGAAGGATTCCATTTCCTAGTACCATGGCCAAAATGAACTCTTGCTTCCATCATCTCTTCTAAATTAATGTTCCAATATCTTCTTGTCATTTCTACCCTCCTTAGCGGGATCTACTTCCTTTGTTATCCCTACCTATACTTCCTTTCCCGCGGCGGGGGAAGTTCTGACCATCTGTCAGAGAAAAAAGAACGAACGGATCTTGTAGGATTCCCAATCAATTCTTCGATTTCTTCCGGAAGCATATGATTAATCATCTGCTTCTCACGTTCCGTGAATAGCCGGGACATTGAGGAATATCCAGAAAGGCATTTCGGGAATCGGTTTGATTCTATCTCTGTTACCAAACTGCTCAAACGCCCCAACCTTTCAGGGATGGTGCCAGAAAGCTGATTGTAGCGCCCCTTTATCAAAATGATATTCTTCTGCGAGACTCCATCCAACCAAATCCCATTTTTGAAGGATGTATTCTCGGAAAACATCATCGCGAAAGCTTTCCGGTTGGAGGTGAGCTAAAATGGAATGGCGAGCGGGGCACCAGACTTTTCGTATTTAAGAAAGAATCTGAGGAAAGACCCCCACTACTGGCCGAAGTCGAAGAACAAAGTTTAGTCTAAACAATTTGGTTAGGCGATATTCTAACTTCTGGCTCCAGTCATTATGTTAACTGCAACCAAAGAGTTCGCGATTCAATTCAGTCTAGATCCGCTTTCTAGCTTTCACTAGCGGCTCGGCTTTGTCCTAGAAGCTACTGCTTCCGCCTCTCTAGGCTTCGCTCTCGACGCGATCGCGTAATATCCAATTCTCGACTCGTCAAATCGCCCTCTCTTGGGCACCGATTTATCTGGTATTGCTGGTCCTGCTTTCCTCTGTAAAGCAGGACACGTTAGTGGTCGGTTTCCCACAATCTCCACTGCGTTGGCCTAGCCCCAGTGGGAGTAGTGACTAGCGTTATAGGTCGTTGGGCGGCCGGAAGGTCGTGATCCATGAGGTTGGCCGCCCAGCGTCGGCCTCTTATCAATTGAGTAATATGCATGAATCCGTCAACTTTTTTACGGAATGCGTGAATTGAAAAAAAAAAAGAAGGGATAAGAAAAAGAAGTGGTAATGGGAGGGAATGGCGGAATCCGTCTCTAGCAAGTACGCAAGCTCTTATTAGACTCAAAAACATCTCTCATTAAAAGCCAATCCCTCTTGGAATTCAAAAATGATAAAGAGCACAGAGCGTCAAGAAACCCTCTTGGTACATCAAGTCTGGCTTGCCATACGGAATGCCACCTCTTTCAAGCACCAGGACCCTGTACAGTTTCTGCTGTTGGAACCAAATCGGTTGGTGTTTAATGGTGTTTACAGGGTTCTTGTTTGATTTGCTTTGGTTATTTCCAACATCCCTAGATTCATAATTATGAAATTGTTATAAAATTCCAATTTTTATCTTTTCTTGAAACATTTTTATTGCATTATTTTGCCTAGAATCCCATGTTATTATCAATTTGTAAATGAAAAACCTTCAATTAGTATTGCTGTAACATGCATATTTGTTGGATCAACAAGCCACTTGATTTTACATCTTAAAATTGAATTACAACATAGGGGGTTGATGATTCTGTTGGTGTATTTATTTGGTTATCAAATTTAGACTTTTTTTTAACTTTTATTGAATTTTATGATGTTTCAGGGTACAAGAGGGTTCATAAATCACTCCATGATTCATAAAACAGCATACCCACATGCAAAATCTCATGGTTTTAGTGTTATGATGACAAAATCTTGATAATTACTGTTACCAATGGAGGAATTCAAAGACCCTCCTACTGCCATTACAGTTATCAGTAGATCAAACCAATCTAGGGGTTTACCACAAAGGCTTATACAATTACTTTTCTTATTTCTTATTTTATGTTTCACCATTTCTTTATTTAGTATATATATGATCCGTAAAACCGATGTCGTTACTACAGTAACTTCTGCAATCCCTGTTTTACAACCATGTACCCAAGAACAATCAAGCAACAATCTTGACCATTGGATCACACCTCCTTTGAATCTTATCCACACAATGAGTGACACAGAGCTGTTTTGGAGAGCTTCTTTTACGCCACAAGTAAAAAGGTATCCGTTTGCAAGAGTCCCAAAGATTGCATTTATGTTCTTGACTAAAGGGCCCTTACCATTGGCTCCTTTATGGGAAAGGTTTTTCAAGGGGCATGAGAGTCTTTATTTGATATACATTCATTCGCTTCCATCATATGAACCCCATTTTCCATCCACATCTGTTTTTTATAACAGACAGATATCAAGTCAGGTATGTTGCCCATCTTGTTTCCTAGTACCCTAAACCATTTTTATAATTGTGTTGATGTAATTTTGTATCAAGCAAAATGATTCATAAAGGAACCGCGTTATATATGTTGCATTAAAGGTTTAGTTATCCATGTTGGTTGATTTATCCATTCATTATTTTGAAAATTTCCATTACTGTCAAACCAAATGGCAAAAAGGTATCATGAAAAGGTTGAAATTTGTACTCATGTGAAACTGATTGCAATTATTGACCTCCCTTGAGAGTTGATCGATCATCTAACACGTGATGTTAACGTCTATAGAATCTTGAGTTAAATTCCTAACCAGGGGCAAAGTTTCCATTTTAAGGTAACTTTGAACCAGATGTACATTATTTGATATGCCCTCTATCATTTATAACATCCCAATAGCTTAATCACAATGCATAAAGTTGCTTTTTGAGTTAGAATCTATAGACATAAGATTTGAATTTGAAAGTAGGAGGAGATGCTAGGAATATTTTTCCTACCAGTCGCTTTTATGGGTCATAGAATATCCAGCTAGGCGAAACAGTTATAACATGTTCTTGCAGACATTTTATTTACAAATTCGTGTATGTTCTCTTCTTATTCCTATTTGTAAAATTTTCACTTGTATGTATGTTTCGACTACATACAAGTGCTTATATGGTTCTCTACTTAAAATTGATTCTATAATGAACTCACCCCTATAATAATATATACGTATTTGAATAAAAAAAAGGAACAAATTGTTGATGCTGTCTTTAGTCTTTACTGAATGACATTATAGACATTTGACCAATAATCAAGCACCATTAGTATATGATCAAATTGTATTAAAATTTTGTATATAACCTGCAGATAGCCGAATGGGGTAGAATGAGCATGTGTGACGCCGAAAGAAGATTATTAGCAAACGCCCTTCTCGATATCTCAAATGAATATTTTATACTTGTATCAGAATCATGCATTCCCCTCTATAATTTTACTGTAATCTATCATTACATAACTCGATCTAAATACAGTTTCATGGGCTCTTTTGATGACCCAGGACCATTTGGTCGTGGTAGGTATGACCCAAACATGCTACCCGAAGTCAACATCTCCCAGTGGAGAAAAGGGTCCCAATGGTTTGAAGTCAACCGAAAACTCGCATCAATCATAATATCTGATGTGAAGTATTACCCAAAGTTCTTGGAGTTCTGCAGGCCCCCTTGTTATGTTGATGAACATTA
Organism: Flaveria bidentis; assembly: GCA_018326385.1. NCBI lineage: Eukaryota > Viridiplantae > Streptophyta > Magnoliopsida > Asterales > Asteraceae > Flaveria > Flaveria bidentis. The sequence goes on from BJCM01165870.1 coordinate 4,653, forward strand.
TTTCCCGACTATGTTAACGATCAGGGCACCAAATCTGCTAGCAAACAGGAGTTTGACTTGGGTTGACTGGTCACGGGGTGGAGCCCACCCTGCCACATTTGGGGCAACTGATGTCACAGAGGTGTTCATGAATAAACTTCATGAAGGACAAGAATGCCTTTATAACGATGAGCCGTCTTCGGTATGTTATCTGTTCGCTAGAAAATTTGCACCTAGTACTTTACAATGGCTGCTTGTTTTCGCACCAGAATTTTTGGGGTATTGATTCGATCTGAAATTGGTAACTTTGAAGCAGTTTTTTAGGTACACAGATGATGATATGGATGCTCTTTTTCGGTTTATATTCGTTTAAAGACTGCTTTTTTGTGGTCTGTTAGCTTATAATGTTACTACATAACCTTAAATCTTCAGTTTTGTTAGCAAAAGCCTGAAGCTTTTTTACAACACATTCTCCCCCATTTTTGCATAACTGAACAAAGTTATGATGTGTTAATTAAGTCCAGTGATTGTGGGCTTGGTACTTTTGTGTATATGATTTTTTTTAAATGTTAAATCCAGTGAAACTATCTAAAAGATATATCATATGAATTTCGAACTCTTGTACCAACCAATATTATTTGTTTTGTTCACAAAAAGAGTGGAGATTTCTGTAGACATCACCCATTATGAAACTAAACTATTCTCAGTTTAACTTTGGAGCTCTCTCTCGTCCAGAGCTAAAACGCTCAAAACACATTAACGGTATTTGAAGCCTAACATTTCTTATAAACCCGTGTCAATTTGGAGCTTACTTGATGTGTAACAAACACCCTCCTCCCTCCTAACATTTTTTAATCATAAGAACAATATTTTGATTCTATTGTAGCACTAAAACAACACTGATTGCATCAAGCATAAGCAAAAATAAAGATCAAAGAGAAATTCTCTTCATTGCAGACAAAATATCCTGTATATTTTATTGTTGGGAAATAACTAAGGAAGATTAAACAATGGAAATGGTTTAAAAAGGATAGGCTAAACATACCCATGTATGCTAAACACACCTCGAGTACAAAAATAACAATCAGAGAGGTATGTTTAGCACAACCCGCTTTAATACCTCTTTCTTGAACCAGATGAACCCCAGAGAGATTGCCAGAACACAGGCCAATTCTTTTGAGCCTCATTCCAACCCAATAGAGAGCCTTCCCTCATAGGGTCCCAACTGGTGGACACTATCCCATAACTAACACCCAACAGTGCTGTTCCAAAGAAGACAAATGACACAATGAAGGGCACCCAAGTGGGCACATCAATCTTTAATCCTACTTTCAGATAGTAAAAGAATGGAAAGAATAACAGCCCTATGAACAAAGGGATCCCAACTGAAAGCCCAATTCTACCCATCATTCTGTTGGTCACTACCTCTGGAATCACACCTGCTTCTCTGTCTGTCTCCTCATCCTCATCTTGATCTTCATTGTTGAGTTTCTTTGGGTTGAGGGTCTTTTTGGTAATTTTCTTGGGAGGAGGAGGGCCAAAGCCTTTGGGAGAATTGAGTGTTGCTGAGATAGGGGGGAATTGGAACTGGTGATTCTTGTGGGGTTTGTGGGATGGCTTTGGAAGTGGAATTGGAATTGGGAGTTTGGAGAAGTTGTTTGGAGATGATGAGAGATTGAATGAGTAACAGGTGGTTGTTTCCATTTCTGAATTTGTTTCAAGAGTTTTGGATGAGAGGGCTTATCTTCTTGTTAAAGTTTTCTTTTAGGAATTTGCAGATTACAATAGTACCCTTATGAGGAACTTATAAAGGCCCAACAGGAGATCATTATTTACCAACTTGGGATGTAATAGGCCCAAGTGCATTGGTCACATATTCACAAATGAAGTGATTGGTTATGATGAATTATTGGTAAAGAAAATTCTTGGAGAAAAGAGTCTTGAGTAGTAAATCCTCATATGTAAGTTGAGTTGAGATATAAACTGGAGCAAATTTAATAAATGAGTTGAAGTTGTAGTAATTAGTTCACAAGCTTAGACCAGCCTATCACTTATATACGGATATGTAATAACATGATACAATATGTAGTTATAATAAAAAAAACTAAACAATATATATTATGGTTATGTATATAACTATGACTAAAATTATACAGGTTAAAAATAATTATCTATATACATAACAAGTAACCAAACAATAAACGAGTCGAAGAACTTGAATACGGAAATTTATAAAAGTTGAGCTCAAGCATTATACATAACAAGCCGAAATACTATGTTACAAAATGATCATCATACACTATATAACGAAGCTAACTGATTATCATATATCATTGTTAAAGACAGATTCCCTCAACGATAATCAGTTCCAAAACATATATACAATATTACAAACACCCTCTTAATAGTATTTACCATATTAGGTTAAGCTCCCTGTGAATATCTGCCCAATTGCCTCAAGAGGTGAAACACTCCAACTTTCTACATGTTTAACAATCTGCCGAGTGAAACAATGAGGCCAATATTAATATTACTTGTGAAGCATTTACTTGTGAAGCATTTAATGCAAATGAAAAATCTATTTATGCCAATTGACTTACTCTAAATCTTTTATCCAAATCATAGACTGTAGTCCCATCAATGGAAATAAGAGGCCTCCAAGGTAGTTTAAGATATGTCCTGCAAATTCGAGTTAGTAGATTAATTCTAGATGATTAACTTCAAATTCTGATGCTCTGATCCTAATGTGAATGATACAAATAATGCTCATCTTATAATGGAAAAGAAAATTGTTAATACCTTAGTTTCCATGATGCCTTTACAGACTCTGTTTCACCATTGAGAATCTGTATCATATTGTGTTACACCACATTAATGAAAACTATTGATAAAATAGCAAAATAAACAAAAAAAGATATATACCTACATTTTAGTGAGAGGTTCCCTCCCAATATGTTTGATTCAACATTCTTTAACTCTAATCAAATCAAGCATAATAATTAACCTCTACGGATCCTAATTTATGGAGTTACTCTATAATCGATACATTGTACTTGACTAATCTAATAACTGGAAATGCTAACAGTAGCAGTAACAGCTATGGTTCACATGTAACTTTAAAACATAAGAAATAGAAATTTAACCATATTTTAACAACAAATCACTAACCACCTCAATATGTTTATCAAAAGTCGGTTGTTAGGGTTATGCCGTTATGGTTAGTATTTCCCTTTAATAAATAACCAGGGCGCAATCTCGTATAAATATTTATATATTTCCAATTTACATCAAGAAGTGTTCACAAAAGATGATGAGATGTTCCTACATAAGCAATGTATAAAATGTGTTAACGAACACAATGTATTCATGGAGGCCTTGAGGTTCCGCTGTCTGGTGCCCACAAGATTTCTGCCAAACCCTTACAACATATATCTCTTCGATAATTATTATAAGGGGTTAAACCAATCAAGTTTCACTGTTGTGAAAATTTTTAAAAATTGACCTGCAACCTATGTTACCAGTTAGATATATTGTGTGATGTACCAATAGTATAGAACTGATGACATGGCATCATGTAAACAATTTTAACATGGGCATCCATGTCATAAATTTAATTACAAATGTGATGCCACATCAGCATATGTATATAATGTAATTGACTTAATACAGCTTGCAGATAATATTTTCAAAAGAATTCAAAAACATTGAAACAAAAATGAAACTTCAGCCTTTAAACCTCTTTAAAAAAATTGTGGAACAATGATGAAGCTTTTACTAAATAACATGTACCCCTTTTGAGACAAAAAGTGGTAATCCATAGCGTGAAATGCAGCCTCCCATTATACGCAAGCTATAATAGTCTTTAAAGTTAACGAAGTTCAGTTTAAAGAAAAAGGTACCTTTGCAATGCTTTGCAATGAGATTGAGGGCTGGTCAAAGAAAGGTACGAGCAACTTTAGGTTGCGAGAGTACAAATCCCTACCTGCAGGGCCACGCTATCAGATATACATATGGATATACAAATTGAAAAAAAGATTGTAAAATCATGCAATTTATATTGCACTACAGTCTACAAATGAGTTCAATCATATAACAAAGAGAAACAGATTACAGTCTACAAATGAGTTCAATCATATAACAAAGAGAAACAGATTCAAGTTTTTACCACTGAATCGTATGGTTGGATCTTCAAATATACAATCTTCTGCATAAATTCCAGAAGTAAAATTTCCTAAGATCAACAGAAATGCCAGCATAAGTAGTGTGGGAACCAAGTAATTTCGACGATGCAAACTGTAAATTGCAGGCTTCAACATTATGTAACATACAGAAAGTCATAATATGCCTAGCTTAAATCATAACATTGTGACTATATATAAGATGTTCCAGGTAAGAAGTTTCATTGTATGAACAGTAAAACAAATGCAAGAAGGTACCTGTAACAAAATAAGCATTGTCGTAATCTGATTTCAATATAATCATAACATCATCTAAGCAAGTAGCAGAGGCTTCATATTCCTTTTCGGGAACCGCTTCATATAATCTACAGCAATAAGAAAAGACTATTTATGATAAATATGGCTTATTAACAAGAAACTTTTGGTCCATGTGGTCTTTTCGCTTCGTCTACAACCTCCCTAAAGGCAATGCCATGTTAAAGCTAGAGCATCAAACAGCTTCTAATGTGCTAAGTATTGTTTACAGAATTACAGTTAGTATCTTTTAACAATCTCAACTTCGATTTCATAGTCTTGATCTTTTAGATACATAACTTGTGACAAAAAACTAATTGTGTATTCCAAAACACAAGTACCAAATTCTTAGGAACCCTAAACTTGCATATCATATTCAATTCTATAGCCTTTGACATAAACATTGAACTAACTGAACAATACAATAACGGAATTAGTAGTTTAGTACCAAATCATGAGTGCTTAGTGCTTACTGATTTTTGTTGAAGGAAGAGAAGAGCCTTAGGATCTCTGTAGCTCCACTAACAACATATTTCAAGATTTGTGGTGCATCTTTTGTCATCGAACACCGAAAACCATTACGAAACCTCTGCAGATAAATTCAGTGAAAAATTATAGGGTTTTGATGTGTAAAATACGCCAAAATTTCATGAAATTTACAAATTAACAACACCTGGTGTGATTTAGTAAGGTGTAATGGCAAAGGCGCATGGTAGCAGATGATACTTATTGTCATCGTCTCTCTCGGACTCGTGTGTTACATTTGAAACCACATGAAGTAACGGGTGTTCCGTATCGTTTATTAAAATTTCAATAGTTAAAATTTTTGGTTTTATTGTTTGATGTTTGATAAAAATAATTATTTTTGTAAAAAAGATTTTAAATATTAATTTACATTTAAAATTTCATAATTTGTTTTAATTTAGTTTAATATTTAATTAATTGTTAAAATATAAAATTATGAAGTTTTTGAATTAAAATTAAAACAACTTATTAAATTTTTTAAGGTAAATTAATATTCTTAATCTTTTGAAGAAAAAATAGTTACTTTTATCAAACCTTAGAGAGTAAAACTAAAATTAAATCAAACTAGTAGTTATGTCTCCGCGCGTTGCGGCGGGAACACGACCCGGTTAATGTAACACTGACGTAAACTCACGCATTACAATATGAGTGTACATAATATTTGAGATATTATATTAAATAATTACATATATCCCCCTATAAACTTCATCAATTACATATATACTTAATTTAAGTTTTTAATTACATATATCCCTTATAAAACTTAGTTAATTACATATATACCCAAATTAAAAGTTTAATTACATATTACCCTTTCTAAAACATATTAAATTACATATATACTCAAACTAAAATTTTAATTACATATATCCGCTTTATTAAACATAAATATTACATATTTACCCATTTTATTACTTTTATTAAAAATAACCTATATAATTATTATTTTACTTTTATTTTTATCAAACTATAAAATTATGTTTTCCTTTTGTTACTTGTTTTTCGTGTTTTGATTATTTATTGATATTTCTATACTAATATTTTTATCTTCTTTTTTTTTTCCTTTTTATGCTATTTTTTGCGGTATCTATACAAGGTATTTCTAGTCTTATTATGCAACATAAAAAGATGTGTTCAGATCATGTTGCATAACGAGACTTGAAGTGTCTTGTATGAACCAGAAAAATTAACATAAAAAAAGTAAATAAAAATATAACACAAAAACGTTAGTATAAAAATATTAGTAAATAGTCAAAGCTCGAAAAGCTAGTAAAAAAGAAAACAAATAATTTTATATTTTAATAAAAATAAGAGTAAAATACCAATTATATAAGCTATTTTTAATAAAAAATAATTAAATGGTAAATATGTAATATTTATATTTAATAAAGTGGATATATGTAATTAAACTTTTAGTTTTATTATATATGTAATTAACTAAGTTTTAAAAGGGGATATATGTAATTAAACTTTTAATTTTGGTATATATGTAATTAATTAAGTTTTACAAGGAGAAATATGTAATTAAACTTTTAATTTGAGTATATATGTAATTAACTAAGATTTACAAGTTAATATATGTAATTAAAAATTTAAGTTTGTTATATATGTAAATGATAAAATTTATAGGAGGATATATGTAATTCTCCCAAAATAAAACCATTATATTTCATTCTTTTAAGATCATGTAGTGCATTTTTTTAATCTCATCCATGTTTTAATATATATTTGATCGTTGAAAAAATGTACTGCACTTTTTGAGGCGTATGATATGCAATGGAAGTTTTAAGTTAATAGTGTTTAAAAGTTATTATGCAATAAAATGGGTTGTTTCAATGCCTAATTTGTTATTAAGATCATTTTTCAAAAACTATGTAGAGTCCTAGTTCACCCAACACTTAAAATTAGTTTACCAATGGGGACAATTGAAAATACAACCTTTAAAACCTAGGGTACAATAATAATACGTCAATCAAATTAATAATTAGTATTATATAAATGTCAAAATAAACACTTGTATCATGTTGTTGTGATACCTCTAAAAGATAATTTTAGGAATTTGTGTTCAAACTTTTCTAAATAAACATTTTATACGCCTAAGAATGTTAAAAAAAGTGTATATATATACACACACATATATATATATACACACACACACACACATATATATATATATATATATATATATATACACACACACAAAGAGTTGTAAAGCTGTTCATGTCCACTTTTTATTTGTCTTCCTTTAAAACTTAGAATTTTACTATTTTTTTATCGACAAACACATTATAAACTTTTCAGATTCTAAGAGTAAACAAGTCAAATTTGTTTATGTATTTTTTTGTCTTGTGATTGTGAGACCACATGCCTTTCTCACACCCACAAAACAATAATTTACGAAAAAAAAGATCACGCAGTATTTCTTTATCATTTTCAAATTTGAGCAGAAGGTTTTACTTGTCTTAAATCTTCGAATTGACAAAACCTCAACGTTCCATTGGCAATTGCAAGAAATCTTTAACCCGATGAACAGATTTTGACCTTGCGAACGAGGCTTATCAGCTTCCGATATTGGGGAAGCAAACATTTGGTTGAATTCATGAAGAATCAGCCTCTTGATTGTTACAAACAAGATCTTATAGATTCAGGAGAAGCATAAGCACAAGTTTCTACTAGTCTCTCGCCTTACCTTCTTCTTTCTTTTCTTCAACCTAATTCACTCTAATTTATTTGCAATTTCAACTTCTAAAATCCTAGCATCTTATGCTACTATTTTTATTCAAACTAAAAAAAAGAAAACTTAAAATTATTAATAATTGGTATTAAGCCCCCTCGTTGCAATAGGAGACGTAAAATTGTGTCAGGTATCATCAATGATACACCACTGTCAATGACTACTAACATCGAAAAAACTCGTACTAAAGAAATAAAAACGAACAAAAGTAGGTATAAAAATGTTGAACTTTGTAGGCAGAACGTAAAACATAAAAAACAAGTAAATTGATCTAGAACCAACACATTGTGACGCAGTTGTTAAACAGGGGAAAAATAATGGTGAAAACGTTGAACCAAGCACACAAGCTGCGGTGAGTTAACTTGCAAACTTTAAACCGAACCATAAAACAAAAAAATTGTGAAATATAAAAAGTATAGGAGATTAAAGTTAGAAGTAAAAAAAATATTGAGGTCAAATTGTAATATGTAAAAGTATTGGATTAAGATAAGAAAAAATTAAGAATAAAAAAAAGGCAAAAATGAATACAACCTATTAAGCATATTGTACAACTCACTAAGCATACAAAAATTGATAATTAGTAATATATATAATATAAAAATATTTTTAACCACTACGAAATGGTATATTAACAAATGGGTTTTTCAATACGAAACATACTTTTATAATCAACCCTTTTATATTGATGTTACAATACATGGATGATGGATAGCTTGAATCGATATTAGACTTCAAAGTTTCTCACAAACTGAGTTTGAGTTATAAATATAAAGTTTGAAATGAAGACTTAGCTCAAACGAACTCATCTCGTTTAGCCGCTTAGCTTTTAGTAACCATCAAAAAGTTTTCCATCCTTATATATTTATGCTTTATTAATTCTAGAATATTTTTTTATTTCTTTTTCAAAAGAATAACTAAGCATAATTATTGAAATTTATAAGGGGTATTTTACTTCATGAATATAACATCATGATGAAAAGACCCTGATGACAATAATGTTAGCGTTAGGATATGCAACTATGTACCTACGAACATGAATGCTGTCCACACATACTCCTAATGAATGATATACTTTTTAAAACACAATAACACATATATCCTCATTTTATAGTAACGTGTAATCAGGTGGGTAGGATCCAACAAAGTCATTGGAGTCAGGGTGATGATCCTTCTCTTAAGGTTAAGAATCGAGTCCCATTTATGTCAAATCAGTGTAATATAATTATGATGAATATTATGAGTAGAATAGATAAGTGTAATTTACCATTAAAAAAGGATCCTAACAAAGGGACACCCCACTTTACACCCACCTATACGTGGCGTATGGGTCCATACGTGGCGTATAGAGTCGAATACACTAAAAACGAGGAAACTTCAGGGGGGCTGTCAGAGAGCTATACGCCCCATATAGCTCTATACGACACCCATATACGACACATATAGGGCTATACGACGCGTATAGCGAATTTCGACACTCATTACGAGGAAATATTTAGAGGGGCTGTCAGAGAGCTATACGCCCCATATAGCCCTATACGACCCCCTATACGACACATATAGCCCTATACGACACATATAGCCTTTTACGACCCCCCTCTATACGACGCGTATGGGGCTATACGACACGTATAGAAATTTTGAGGTGTTGATTTAAAATATTGGGGTGTCTATTTAACCAAACTCTTAAAAAAACTAAAAACATGTAACAATCAATGATGATGTTTCAAAAGGAACGCGTGACATTAATGATCTCCAATTTGAATGACTATTCGAAATTGCTTTAAACCATGTTATACATAGCAAAAACAAAAGTAAACTTATCTTTTCACTCTCTCCATTTTTTTCATTGTTAAATTTTATGATATACCTTAAAATTTGATTTCATGATATTCATAAGAAAAACTGATATACATATAACTAGGGGCGGAGCATCATAGGGGCCGGGGGGCGCCCCCCCCCCCCAATTTTTTTCGTCCGTAGTGTTAAATTCTAGCCCGAAAGTGTAAATTTTTGGCCCGGTTGTGTAAATTTTTATATAAATATCGAGTTCGCTCCCCTTAAAAAATTAATTTCGCTCCCGCCCCTCGTACGAAATAGTTCAAACTCCGCTACTGCATATAACAGTAAATCATAATGGATGTTAGATATTGGCACTATAATTAATGTATAATTCATATAATTGGATGTTATAACAACTATAGTATTTTAATCTATGATTTCATTAGCAGATTAGATGCTATAACAATCAAAAAATTATTTTAAGATAACAGTTTCAACTTTAAATATTAGATGTTATAACAATCAAAAAATTATTTTAAGATATCAGTTTCAACTTTAAATATCTGATAGCGTTTTAGAAGTGTAAATGTAACTACTCAAAAGTTACCCATCTTATTTTCCGGTCATTAGAATTATATTACTTTAAGAAATAACACATTAATGTTGAATTTAATAAAAAACGTATTATACTTAGAATTGAAGATGTAACTTTGTGCTATGGATGATAAGGTCTGACAAGTGATTATAACGTTAGAGAAAATAATGAGCGAAGAAAGTGACTACTAAAAATTGTAAACGTCTAATATGGTCCAAGCGTAAATGCATAATGCAACACTAGTGAAAGGGCTTGTCATTGATTATTTTGTAGGGGGATGTAGACTTTAAATCATTTTGGTTGATGAACTAGTAGAGTTTTTTTATTTGACATTATGTATGGTCTAAAGTTTTTTTAACTCATTTTGAGTGTCACATCATTTATTTTTGCTTTTTTTTATTTCCACATCTTTCCTAGAAACTGATATATATTTTTTAACTCTATCTCACCCTTTTATTTAAAAAAAATTATACATTTACTTTCAATACAAAATAAATAAAGATATTTTTTTCATTAATTTCTCAAACAAAAGAAATTAAAGTCGACATCAATAATAAAATAAAATAATATGTATAACTGTAGGGCTGCAAACGACTTAACATTCAACGAACAGTTCGTAAATTGTTCAACGGGAAGTTCGTTTATGTTCGTTTGTTTAGTAAATGAACGAACATGAACAAGAAAATTTTGTTTGTTTAATTAACCGAACGAACATGAACACAAGCCGTATTCGTTCATTATGTTCGTGAACGATCGATAATGGGTTCGTTAATGTTCTTTTGTGAACGTTCGATTATGTTCTTAATTTTTGTCTCGTTATTTTTTATGACAAGTATATCAATTGTTTTTGGATATTTATCTTACGTGTTTATTTATTTTTGGTAAATTTTATGCTGAAAATGCTGATTTTATTCTAACTTATATATGTGATAATTTGTACTCATTTGGGTTCATGGGCTTTTTTATGTTCATCATGTTCATAAATATTTGTTTGTTTTCATTTGCGTTCAGTAAGTGTTTGTTAACAGTTCATGAACATGTTCATTTCCTTAACTATCGAACAAGAACAATAAAACCCCTTCGATAAGTGTTTGTGAACTGTTTATTAACAAGTTTATTTCTTAATGAACGAACATGAACAAGACATTGTTCGTTTTTGTTCGATTCGTTTTGCAGCCCTAGCCCCTAGGTAATAAGATTATGAATGCTCGTATATATCCCTATTACAAAATTCAAACATCTTGCTAAAGCACCTTGCTCATGTTGAGTCTATTTTGTTGTGTTACGTGCGAACGACCCTTCTTTCTGTGCTTTTTTTATGTTTTCTTTTGATACTCTGCTCGGTGTGTATTCCGGAGGAGCTTGTGTTTATAGTTGGGATGTGTAAACATTTGAATGTGTGTATAAATATGGACTGTAATTGTGTGTAGTATTTTATTTTTATTCATAGTGGTAAAGAATGTCTAATTTTTTAAATTCCCAATGATAAGAGTTTAAATTAGTTGAACAAAGCTCAAGTTGCTTAGACCTAACTAAACTCGAGCATGATTTGTAATTTAAAAGAACTCAAGATTCTACTTAGCATGTTATGAGCTTTATGTCAAAATCTTAAAGTTTGGCTTGCAAGTAAATTTTCAATCTAAAGCATAAGTAATTTTTCAATCTGATGCCTAAATCATTTATTGTTGTTACAATAGAACATCATATATTTCATGGATTAAATACAAGAAAATTTCTAATTCTTAGTAATGAAGGCTTAGTAATTATAAATTGATATTTTAAGATAAGACATGATTTAAATTACATATATCTAAGTATTTTAATTAATAAAACAATAATATTATTTTTTTAAGTTTTTGTTTCAATATATTGTTTTTAAACATTTAATTTTAAAAATATATTTCTATCGTGTCTTATTTTTGTTTAAAAAATTCCGTTGATTTAAAAGATTTGTTTCAGTTATTTTTGGTTTTTTAGAACTTTTATTTTTTTAAAGACCGGTTTAAATTATTTCGTACTTTGAAAAATTCGTCGTTTTAGAACAAAAAAATGTACTTTATAAAAGTTTTGTTTTCATAAAAACATGTTTTTTAAATAAAAATATGGTTTTTAATTTATTAAAAAGATCTGGGCTTTTTAAATTGATTTTAGAAAAATCTAAACTTCTAAATAAGAGAGAGAGAGAGAGAGAGTAAACTTTCAATTATATTGTTTTATAGAAATAATAAATAATTTAAAAAAACAAAATTAGTCTCCATCCATTTAGGGAGTGTTTGGTAGAATGATTAAGTGTTGAACCAATAAGAGATTTGGATCATTAAGTGCTAAATCATTAAGAGATCCGAACCATTAAGAGTTAGTATATCATTTAACTATTCAAAGACAAATGTTTGACTAATTCAGATAATATGTCTTAACCATTCAGCATTAGACATCTTAATTATTCAACATCAGTATAATGCTTAACCATTCAAAGGTAAATGTCTTAACCATTCAGACATATGCTCGCGAAACAAATAGTCTGAATCATTAAGTGCTGAACCATTCAGACATTTGAACCATTAAAAAGCTGATTAATAGAGTGTCAAACAACCCTTACTCCTTTATATTTTTTCGCTCCAAACAATGCCTATACAAGACACTAAGGTGTGGAATTAAAAGATCTTTATTTATTAGAAAACTAAATTTATTTGTTAGGATTCATAACTCTTATAAATTATAAAAAAGTGTCCTGGTGATGTGCTGGGTAACATAGCATTTAAATTTAAAAACAATTATACTTGATTAAAAAGAATAATATATTTGTTCTTATGGTTAATTTTTTTAAAATTATTAAGATATGAAAAAGCTATAACATTTAAAAATCATAAGTAAAATTGGTTTGATAGTTAACAATTGCAATTAAATAATTGACGTATGTATAAAAGATAGTTATAATAGTCAAACGAAGAAAATAGTTTTTACCACCTTAAACTTTAGAAGTTACCACAATCTTATCCTTATTTACGTACTTATAATATAATATAAATAATAGGATACATTTACTAAATAAGTCCCTTCGTAAGTAGTTTATAACTTGGTTTAACTTTAAGTATATGGTTATAATAAAAGCTGTATTTAATATAACAAAGACTAAGAAAAATTCAGGATTTGAGATGTATTTTTTAGGGTGTTGCTATACATACTCGTTTCCGACACATTTTTATTTGTTATACCCCTCTTCTTTAATTTTGAGATAAATACAATTTAATCTTTTTATTTTGTTTTTTTTTATGTTTTTTATCATGAACTTTTTAATAATATTAATTTGTTCTTTCTAATATCTAAAATTCAAATTTTAAATTTATACGTTCTCTCAAAATAACTTACAATGTATATGATTTTTAACGATGTTTTTCTTTTAAAAAAATTAAGATGTTATTGTCATAATTTTAATATGGTTTTGTTTTCTTATATAAACATCGAATGTTATCATGCCACTATCATTACGGTAGACTTATTTTCTTGAAATATATACATGAACTTTTTTAACTGGTTATTTTTTATATAAGATTTATACCACCATCATTGTACTTGTTGTAAACTTGAATTTACATAAAGGTTTTACATTCTTATTTTCATTAATGTTGCATTGTGAAAATCTTAATTTGCTAGTTTTTATATGAACTTCGAAATATAGTTAATGCATTTGCTCTAACGTTATTATACCTAAGGATTTTAGTTGCATGCCGCAATGCAAAAAGCCTTGATGCTAGTTGAATTTATTATTTATATATGTATTGGTTGTCAAGTCATATACTAATTTAGATTAGTATTGTTTTTTTATTTTGTAAACAAACATCTATTTAAATTTAAATACCAAACATGATTAAGTATAAGAACTAAAAGTTTGTTTTATCAAATATATAATTATCACATATAATATTATTTTATAACCTGAAAAAAAAACTAGTTAAAAATAAACAAAAATTTTGTAAGGGTTAAATATGACAAATTTTATAATTAATATTTAAGGGGTGAGGTATGACAAGAATATACTTATAAGTTAGTCGATCTATAATCAACGCGTTGCAATAGGGTTGTCAGACATGAAAAAAATAAGCATAAAAACATTGAACCACACATTCAGAACGCAACATGTTAGCTCGTCAAATTTAGACTGGAATGTAAAACGGAATATTTGTAAAATATGGGGAGTATGGGGACCAAAATTGAAAGTAAGAATGTGTTGGGATTAAATTGTAAAAGATGTAAAAGTATTAGGTTAAAAAAATAAAAATTAAAAATTAAAAATAAAAACAAAAAATTGGTGTAACTCACTAAAGCATATGTTACAATGCATGATGCATACCAATGTTACAAATTAGTATATTCTAAATGATAAATGGTTATATAAACTACCAATGTTACAAATTAGTATATTCTAAATGATAAATGGTTATATAAACTTCTTCGACATCATTAAAAAATAAAACAAAATCCAATTGCTCTTCAACATAGGTCCAAACATTGCTCTAATTGATGTTGTACATAGGAGTTTTCATCGGTTTGAATATCGGTTTATACGGTTTATTCTGTTTGGTTTTGTAATAATTTAGGGTTGCACTGGAAACCAAACTAATCAGAATTTGAAATTTGTCTAACAGAACCGAATTTAACCAAATAAACTCTTTAAATCAATTTATCGGTTTATTTGTTAAATTATTCAATTAAATTAGCTATTATTTGGTTTATTCAATTGAGTTCGGTTTGGTTATCAGAACAAAAATGATTTGTGAAATTATTAACATAATCTAAAACCAAATTCACAATTTGCATATAGTGCTTTATAAATATAATGATAAGCAGTTACGTAACTTTCTCATATATCATATTCAAAAAATATATAAATTAATATTCTTCTATTCTTCATCATATGTCCAAATATCACTCTATCTGCTGGTCCACATAATGTCTTTCTCTTTCTTTATGCCTTCGTTTTATTCTGTTCCATTTGATCTAGTTGTTCTTTGGTTGTTTCCAATTGGCTTTATGTATTTTTTTCATTTATTTTGTTTGGGGCTATATTTGCCCAATTGGGCTTATGTGGTTAACATTTACTTAAAGATTACTAATCACGTTAATCGTGTAAAGTTAATTACACAAATAGTTCATTTGTTAACGTCAAAAAACAAATCAGGTCTTAAGTTTCATTTACTACATGTTTGGTCTAGACTTTGCAAGAGTGTAATAGAATTATCTTTATGTGAATGAACAATAAATTTTTTTATCTACCGGACTGAAATGATCATCATAACCCTTAATATAGTAATAATAATAGTATTAATAGTAATCATAATCATCATCATAATACTCCAAGCCCCTTTTCACCCCTAACCAACATCACAACGACAACTTTCATCGTCGACAACTTTTAACCGAAACCAATCTCTGCGGAGGTGTCATTTTCTCCAATGTAAGGGGAGCGATGATGACGGCAACAGTTCAAAAGATGGTGGCAATCGGTGATGGTATCATTTAAGATCGAGGGTGCCTAATACGGTGGTGAAATGCTAAAGATTGTTGAGGTTGGGCCTAAGTAAACTTTATGAAAGATATTTAATTTGAAATTTTTTATTGTTTTATAGTATTACAAGGATATAATTATCATTTTGAAAATTTTAACTCTAAAAACTAACTTCCATTTATCCCAGATTTATCATTCATGTTACAGTTTAATAAACAATTAGGATCAAGCATGTAATAAATAAAACTTAAGAACCAAATTAACATCTAATCGTATCAAATGAACCATTCGAATAGTTAACTCTATATCAATGATCCTTAGCCAAATGGTTAAGGTGAGATATCCAAAACATATAAGTATTGTGAGGTATCCAGAGGGTTTTCTAATTGTGCGTTGAACTAGAGGTGCGGTTTCACCTGAGAAACGAATAGTTGTGACAGATTAAAATAACACTTATCATCCAATCAGAGTCGTACATCCGTCATTTAAAAAAAATAACTCTATAAAGAATCTATATATCTTGTCATAAATAGATGATAAAAATCAAAGCATTTCTCTTTCATTACGTTAGCTTTTACTAGTTGACTAATTAGTTTTCTAAGTCTTGCCTTCATCCAATTATACATACCCAACAAACACCACTCCAAACCATCTGTCACCGTATGGGTTCAAAACCTCAAACCAACATGATGGTCTCCGGCCACCAATATCATAAACCACCGCCACACTCGCCCCCACCGGAGCTCAACAACCACCGCGATATCCTCCCCGACCGCTTAAAGCTCCTTCTTCAAACTCCTAAAGTAATGGTCATCTTTGCTATGTTGGCTCTTTCGTGCTTGATTATGTATCACTCGTTTCCCTCGGTACCATTTCGGGTCCATGATAATTCGTTAGACGCCACGAAGCACTGGTTTACTTCGGTATGTATTATAAAACCATTAGGTTGTAACTCATATTTATAGTTTGATCAAGTCTAATTAATCTGGATTATCCAGAGCAACTTTTGAACTTTTCTTTTACTAGTTAATAATGATAAACCGGTGAAGTTAAGTCTAGTTTATGGAACTACCGGTAAAAACTTTGAGTGTCATATTTGTAAAAGCTTCATAGAGAAATTAGAAGATGATATGCTAACACCAAATATACTTTTTAAATATCATACTAATTAATTACTTAAATTTTATTTTTTTTTCTATTACGTAATAAAATTAAATTTTATAATCGTTGAAATTTTTTTACCAGTAAATTAGTGAGACTCTAGTCCTGCTAAGTGCTAACCCAATGAGTCAGATAAATTTCACCTTCAATAAACTTCTATTTTAAAGTCAAACATGAGAAAAATATTAAAGTAATGTAAATAGGAGCCCCACCATTTATATATATTTATTAATTATCAAATAATAAGACTTTATGATGCGCGGTTTTTTTTGAACGGCTAGTTAGTAGTTAGTTATTCGTATCATTAAGTTAGTAATATTCAAAATGATTTTTTTTTTGTTTTTATCTCTATAGTTACATTAAAATTAACTATCTTTTTTTTCTTTTTAGTTAAATGATACTTTTATATATCTTTATCATTACATTTTTTTTTACTTACAACTACTTTCAAAAATATCAAAATATTTTTAAGGACTGAGTAGTGATTTCCCAAATATACAAATGAACATTTAATTTTTTTTTCTTCCACTCACAACCATTAAAAATTATTTTCTATATTATAGGAAACATAACCACACATTTATAAGAAATTCAATATGAATACTTTAAGCTATTTACTAATTTAATATACACGATGCATGTGCACGTGCAAGTACATGTACATTTTCCATGATACATATATCATTATACGAGTATGTATATGTATGTATGTTCTAATATTATCTTTATTCTTTTATTAAGGATAAGAAAGTCGATGAACTGAAAAACATATTGAAAAATGCCGCAATAAGTAACAAGACGATTATATTAACTACCGTAAATAATGCTTGGGCGGAACCAAACTCCATGTTTGATCTTCTTCTCAAAAGCTTTAAAATCGGGCATGAAACCCGAAGATTTCTGAAGCACTTAGTTGTTGTAGCTTTGGACCAAAAGGCATACACTCGTTGCTTGACGTTACATCCTCATTGTTACAATCTTACTACCGATGCGGTCAACTTTACGGAAGAGACATATTTTATGACACCAGATTATTTGAAAATGATGTGGAGAAGAATCGATTTCCTACGTATTGTTTTACATTTGGGGTATAACTTCGTCTTCACGGTACTATCACCTTTTCTTTTATCATATATTTACGATCAACTCACAACTCATTTTCGATCTCTTGGTTATAATTGTATATTAACGTAAACAGTAGAGGATGACTATCAAGTTGATTAGGCACGTAAAATACTTAATTAAAATAGTGTGTTTGTGTTCGTTTGTTAAATGTTAATTGAACAAACATGAACGCACAAATGTTTAGTGAGCAAACTTTTTTGTTTTTATTGGTTTGTTAAGAAAATAATGTGTTTATGCCCGTGTACGTTCATTAGTAAATATTTTAAACGAATGTAAACAGAAAAGAACACCAATTAAAATTCAAATTTCAGATGAAAGTCTAAATTATTTCATCATGTCATTTCAAAACATTTGACGGTTTTAAAAGAAAGCAACAATATCCAAATTAAATTCTAAATATTATCAATCAATTAGTAATGCAGAAAGCCAAAAGTAGAAAAGCCCCAATTAGTCGATTTAAGGTTTGGTTCTAATTTTTTGACTGGGCTCATGCAAAATGAGCAACTAGTAGTACTAATAACTTATAAATAAATTTAAATAAATATGTAAGCAAACACAAATAAACAAACATAAAAGAAGAGTTCATTAAACATTTAGTTTGTTTATAAGACTAAAGTTGACGTTAATTGTAACTTTAATAAAAAAACTATATATATGGTTGATATAAATAGTTAATATGTTTTTTATTACAAAGGATGCAGACATAATGTGGTTTAGGGATCCATTTCCACACTTCCATAAGGATGGTGATTTCCAAATTGCTTGTGATTACTTTAGAGGGAACGCGATCAAGCTAAACAATTTACCAAATGGTGGCTTCACTTATGTAAAATCGAACCACAAGACGATCAAATTTTACAAGTTTTGGTTTGATTCACGGTTAACTTATCCAGGTTTACATGACCAAGATGTGTTCAATAAGATCAAGTATAATCCCTTCATCCGCAAGATTGGGCTAAAAATCCGGTTTCTTGATACGACATTCTTTGGTGGATTTTGTGAGCCAAGTAGGGATTTGAACAAGGTGTGTACCATGCATGCCAATTGTTGTGTTGGGTTGGAGAATAAGGTTCATGATATAGGAATCATGCTTAAAGATTGGCGAAAATACATGAGGCTGTTTGCGAATCAAACTGTCATGGCTAGACCATTTTCTTGGACCGTTCCTCAGTTATGCAGGTAAATGCATTTTTTTTGTTTTTCTTTTTACACGTTGAATTTTAATCCAAATAATCACCCATTGAATAATGAAATCCTTACTAATAAAACAAAACCTTGAACTTCTATTTTTGTTGATAATCATCATCTTAAATAGAATTGAATGAAAACCATATGTAAATATGTGATTATTTTGTGACACAATAAAAGTGAAAGGTAAAAATGTGGGTGTCAAACTACAATATTAGGTTATTATCAGTGATCATTAAACAATAATTTAAATTAGTAATATTCAAATTTTCTTTTATTTTCTCATTTATGATTTTTTTCTTTACTTAATTTATCAGTGGCATTAAAGTTATGTTGGATTTGATATATCTAAATAACAATCAAAATAATAAATTTAAATAGGTTAACCACCAAGTACCAAAATTTGTTTTTCTTATGGGCACCAAAGTTTGTTATTAATAATACTGAATGAATCATTCCGAAGATATGTGTTATTTTAATCGGACACACATATTCGTTTTCCAGCCGGGATCGCACCCTCAACCCCCTCAGAAAAAAAACCCACAACTAAAAAAAAATCTCTTACTCAATCCTCTCAAAATGAGAGTTAAACCCAAAACCTTTTTATTTTTAATTATCTTGGGTATCTCAACTTAACCACTTGAACTAAGTATCATTGGTCTACACATTATGTATATCTTATTAATTTTGCAAGACAATGAAGAATTAAAAAGAAAAAGAAAAGAAAAACTCTGGAAGGAAAATATATGATTATTATAAATAGAGAAAACATGTATTTAGAATTTTAAATGGTTCTGAAAAAATTAGAAGAGAAGTATGCGAGTAAACTGTAAATACAATCAACATGTTACTTATTATATATATATAAAGCTGGGATAAGTATAAACGAAAATTTCCTAATAATTTTGTGATATTATTCATCTGTTATTCCTTACAATTTCAAACTGATTACACATATATATCATAATAATTTGTGGGTTTTTTAGGGGGTCTTTCAATAGGTCTCGTGCTACCAAAAAGAAACATGATGATGGAAGTAAAGAAAGATGACGATGGAAGTTGATTTAAATAACTGCAATGGTGATAAGTTGATCGAATGATGATTAGACCAATACTGATTGTATCACAATTCTAGAGATTACACTCTAATAATTGTATAAAAGCCGTTGTGTATTATTTGACTATTATTTTGATCTTTTATCAAGTTAATTGTAATATAAGAATAAAACATTTGCTATATCATATGTTGTAAACTTGTTTTTAGTATGTATGTATAACATCTTTATGTTTGGTTTTTAAAAAAGTCAATATTCTCAACCGGCAGGCGGAGATGGAATTCTAAATGTGCAACTATTTGCATACCCACAATGGTGAGTTGCATGAGTTTAAATAGATACAAAAAATAATCTAGATACAAGAGAAGGTAATAAATATAAACAATAAATAATCATTAACTAAGATAGTCTAACATCCCCCCTCAAGCGGAACGGTGGCAGACGAAGGCCAAGCCTGTCACGAAAGAATTCAGATTGAGGTCCAGGAAGACTTTTTGTGAATATATCTGCAACCTGAAGTTTGATCGGAATGAAGCGGGTGCACAATTTCCCGGAGGTGACAAGTTTCCGAATAAAATGATAATCAAGGTCTATATGTTTGGCTCTTTTATGAGAAACTGGATTTTGTGTGAGAAACAAAGCACTTTTATTATCACAAAGTAATGTTGGGCAATCGGGTGGCAGAGCATGCAGTTCACGAAGAAGGTGAGTGACCCATATGATCTCGGCAGCTGTATTGGCCATGGCACGATATTTTGATTCACAACTGGATCGAGACACTGTATGTTGTTTCTTAGCACTCCAAGACACAAGATTGCCTCCGAGGAAGATAGAATATCCATATGTCGAGCGACGAGTATCAAGGAACCTAGCCCAATCAGCATTCGAGTATCCTAGAATGGAAGTGCGAAGACGTCTTGAGAAAGTAAGCCCGAGAGACATAGTGCCTTTAACATAACGGAGAATGCGTTTGACATTCTGAAAGTGCACGGTAGTAGGAGCGTGCAAAAATTGATTGACTTGATTGACTGCATATGAGATGTTGGGTCTAGTAATGGTAAGATATTATAGAGCCCCAACTAAAGATCGATAGGTTGTGGGGTCCTTGTAAGGTTCGCCGGAAGCCGTGAAGGACTCATTTGCGACTAATGGAGTATGAACTGGTTTGCAGTCAAGAAGATCAGCACGGGCAAGAATATCATGAGCATATTTAATTTGGCTTAGAAAAAGTCCATTAGTGGTATAAGTAACTTCAATACCAAGGAAATAATTTAGGTCGCAAAGATCTTTAATTGCAAACTCTTTATGTAATTGCCGGATGAAATTGTTCATAACTTCATCTTGATTACCTGTTAAAATCAAGTCATCGACGTAAACGAGAAGATACATAATACATGAGTCCCGTTTGAAGATAAAAAGGGATGTGTTAGCCTGACGGCAAGAGAACCCATTTTGGAGCAAGAAGGAACTTATTCTTTGAAACCATGCACGTGGTGCTTGTTTAAGACCATATAGGGCTTTGTTTAGTTGACAAAAATAATCATGAAAATAGGGGTTAATGAACCCTGGCGGTCGTTCCATGTAAACACGTTCAATAAGGTTACCATGTAACAACGCATTGTTGACATCTAACTGATGTAGCTTCAAATTATTAATGACGGCCACTGAAAGTACAATTCTAATAGTGGAGGCTTTAACTACGGGGATGAATGTTTGAGAGTAATCCAACCCGGGTACTTGACTGAATCCTTGAGCAACAAGTCGCGCCTTATAGCGATCAACGGATCCATCTGATCGATATTTTGTACGAAACAACCATTTAGAGCCATCGACATTATGAGACTTTGGGCGGGGAACTAAGGTCTAGGTATTATTATTATGAAGAGCCATGAATTCTTTGTTCATAACATCAACTCAATGGGGATGTTTGACAGCATATTCCATCCAAAAGCATCTTAAACTTATTTTTCATGTTCGTTAAGTAGAGTCCCGTATCAAATTTTTAAATAATTATTAAATTAATTATTTCTTTCCACACATCATGATAATTCAATAAATTTAATTATTGAATCATTCACTATAATTCTTATATTTAATTGATCGATTCCAACATTATTGAACCAAAACATAAACGATTCATTATTTCATTTAACTATTTAAACCCCCAAATTCCAATTGAAACCCTAGTTCACGTCTCGTTATTAATCTTATTATCGAACTTAATCTTGGAACATATACGTTTAGGCAACTTGTAAGAGAAATCATTGGAGCCTCGATTTATTCTTATCATCATCTTATATACATCTTGTGAGTATTTCTATACCCCTTTTTATATTTTTACACATTTGGGGTGAAACATGTTACATTATAAACTTTGCACTTGTAAACACGTTTGATTCTTGTAAACTTATGGCATTTCACCTGTATGTT
>BJCM01165871.1:0-22417 GCA_018326385.1 Flaveria bidentis
GTAATGTTGTTAGCTGGAAGTCACAGTTGCAGCATGTAGTTGCATTGTCTACTACTGAGGCAGAGTTTATATCCTTGACTGAGGGTGTTAAGGAATCGCTTTGGCTAAAAGGTTTTGTTAAAGATCTTGGTGTTGATCTGGAATCAGTTGAGGTTTGGTGTGATAATGCAGGGGCTGTTCAGTTGGCAAAGAACAATGTGTTTCATGAAAGAACTAAACACATTAATGTCAAGTTGTATTTTGTAAGAGATGTGATTTGTTCTAAAGAGGTGAAGGTGAATTGGATTGGAACTGATTCTAACCCTGCAGATATGATGACTAAGACACTGCCTGGATCAAAGTTCAAGTTTTGTGTTGATTGCTTAAGGCTTGGTTGAGTTTAAAACCAAGACTTAGGTGGAGATTGTTAAGTAAAAGTCATGTTTTAAACTTGAGGGACTAGTTATGACAATAGTTTATAGTTGTCTGTTAGTCTGTTAGTATAAGAAGCTTTCATTTCTTTGTAATCAGTTAGTTAGTTAGAATACAGTGAGCAGTAGGAAATCTTCCTAACGATTTGTTGTAGTTCAATTTGATTGTTCATGTTGGTTCTTGATTTCTCAATAAGATTCATTCAATTTCGTGTTGATCAATTGATATTTTCATAACATATAAATTATTAAATGAAAAGCAACATAAAGTTTAGGCGGAATTCTGTAAGACTTGCAATTTATAACTTTCTAAAATGACCCAAAAGTGGAGTGGTGTGCCCATTGGTGATGAACCCCAACTTCACCTTCACCATACCAATATTGCGCCACATGCACACCCACCAGCTCAAGTTTGATTAATTATAGGTGAACGTTATGCTATTTTGTCTTCCTGGACATGATGAATAGCCAACCTCAAATACTACTTCCAAACATATCTAAATATAGAGTTTTTTTTTTTCGAAATTATAGGGCATAATCAACGAGTGCATAGGCCTCCCTCCAAATTTTTTAAGGGAGTACGACAGGGATCAAAGTTAAGATTTCAAGGTAACATTGCAGTACCTACCTGGAACCGGAACTAATCAATATGGCATAACCGAACATGAAGGTGGAAACTTGATCACCGTTGTTCTTCAAGAAGACATTGGAGGTTTAGAGGCTTTCAAGAATGGAGAATGGAGATCAAACATTGGTTGTCCAAATAGGTAATGTTATTCAGGTAACATGTTTTTATTTAATATTCAGCTCTTTTAACGCCTAATAGTAGCTTATGCTATAACTGTGATATGTTCCACAGGTGCTGAGTAATATAATATTTAAAAGCATGACACACAGAGGGGAGAGACCAAAAGGAAGAAGCGATGGGACAAACGGGTGGAACCACTGCCCAAGTTTACCCGAGGTTGGAAACTTGGAATGGAAGTCAAGTATAAAGGGTTTTATTACAAGGATTATCAGGCTTTGAGGCTGAGAAACAAGACTCATCCATCACCCATCACCCATCAGTCATCACAATCCCTAAGATATCATCTGCATCACAATTCACACATTATGAAATTTAATCATCATAGAGATATAACCTGGTTGCTTGATTTGGTCTTGTAATTGTCAAATCCAGTGTTGTTGAAGCTATAATAACATTGTTGATCGTCGGTCTGAATTGCATTGAGGGTCTATAGAGGGTCTTGTTCAATTCAACCAATGTATGCATTGAGTCTATTTGGTTCCCATTTCACCCTTTTACACTACAATAATTCATTCCAAATAGGTAAAGTGATGGCATGTTATTAAAAAATATTTACATAAAAAAACCCGATTTACAAAAACATAGATCATAATTAAAGGGATTTAAAATCTGGGAAAGTTACGATACAGTCAACAAGGGTTTAGCCACAACAAAAACACAAAAAAAGGTCCCCAATTCCCCACGACGATGCACAAACAGGCCTCAGTATCTATATTCATCTTCATCGAATATGCTGTTACCTCTATACCTAGTTTGCCTGTCAGACTGCCAAAAGAAATAGATAATCAGATCTCATAGCTTATTAATGAAAAAGAGCAGGAGGGGGGATGCATACGCGATGAATAATTTCTTGAAATGCATCTGGTCCATGTTCCTGAATGTATTTCTCAGCAGCAGTTAAGATGTCATCTGGTTTACTGAACACGTCTTTCTTTCTAGGGACATACCAAATGTTAATCGTCTGTTTTCCAGTGTAAAACGGTCTAACATACTGCTCATAGACATATGCAGCACCGTTGAAGTATGGTAACACCAGCCAGCAGGTTGCAATCAGCTTTGCATATGACCAGAATGGGATCCTGACAAACGTTACATAGAGAATTACGAAGATACTTATGAGCAATCAACTGTATGAATCATAAAGACAGTCATCGCATCACAACACTATACAAAGCATATATAACTTTACCATTCAATAAGCTTAGCGAAGGTTAGCTCGAAGAGAGTAATCATAGAATACAAAACCCAATATGTAAGCCATTGTTGATCATCCACCGGAGATTTAGTCTCGATTGCTCTGATTGAAGCATATCTGTTCCACAGAAAATTAAGCTCATCGTCCACTGATTACAGCATTAAGCTAAACTAATTTGATTATATAAAAACATTCATAACAGAACTTACAGAGGATAAGCCAAACTAACCACAGGCCTGCAAGACAAAACACACAAAACACAAATCAGATTCCCCACAAAAACCCTAAAAAGCCAAACTTGAATTCACTAAAACACATAATGATGATTTAATTTTCAAATACCAATTAACGATTAGGACAGTTAATGGCGGAAATCACTTAATATTTTCAGTACAAAATCGTCAAATATCGTCAACGATATAAGCAACCTTTTCGAAACCCCTAATTGTTACAGATCGTAAAGTGACAGAAATAAATTAAAAAAAAAACTAATGGACCGTATAATCCACAAGATATGAACGAACAAGTTCCTAAATCAAACTGTAGATTTGTGTTTGATGAATGAATTGAGATAAAGAGTTAAAGAAGAAACCCTGCAAGAATGTCGAAGTTTTGAGCGATTAGCTTAAGCAAGTTTCCGGCTCCAGATCCCATCTTCGATCAAAAACAGCAATCAATTTGATTTACCAAATCGAATCGAAAAGAGTATGAATGTGGGGTTGGTGAATGGTGAGTTCAGATGTCAGAGAGAGATAGATAGATGAAGAGATAGAGATAGAGGGTCAATGTGTTATTGTGTTGTTGAAGACTTGAAGCAGCTAGAAAAGCATGTGTTGTTGTACCGTACAAGTAGACATTGCATTCCATTTTCATGCGGCTATCTTATTCTTGTCGGGAGTCAATTATTTTCCTCTTCGGGTCCTCTTATATAATAGTCTATACAAAAGTGCACCGTCTAAATAAAGAAGACCTCGTAACCTTTGAAAAAAATATATTAATTTGTTTTATTATGACGCCTACCGGTAAGGTTGTATGTGTGTTGCGACTTGCGACGTGACGTATAATGTGCGATCGTAGAATTCTTAACCAACGTCTGATAGTTATGCATTTTAATAAATAAAATAAACATATTAAAAGAATACAACGCCTCGTACGTTATAACATGACATTTTAAACAAAATGATTTAAGCAAAAGACGTACTCATCGCCACGGCCGTTTTTTTTTTTAAGATGCGGACTACCTGCACCTGGACAGAAAAACCCTATGAAGCTTCACTGTTCCCTGGAGTCATAAAAAGACATTAACGTGGTTAATATCACGTTGCAACACGTATGCAAACTTTTTTATGTTGTTACCTGTTAATTCAATAATAGAAAAAAGCAAAAAAAACTAAGCAAAAAAAAGGCTTACAAAGTTAAGAGTGTCAAAGAAAATGAAAAAAAAAACATCATAAAAGAAAAAAAACTAATAGAAAAAGGGAATCAAACACATGACCTCTACACCAACTACACAATACTTCAACCATCTTGTTCAACCAAAACAAATTGTCTTATTGCCGAAGTGAAAATATATATTATACCGTTGAGTGAGAATCCCATTGACACATATACTAAAAATAATCACTTTAAAGCAATCATTTCTCATTTTTTACTTTCATCCTTATAATTATATTAAAATTCACTACTTTTTTTCTCTCATTTAAACTAAATTATACTTTTTAGATAGATTATTCACTAATTTTTTCTCTATTCTCCACTTAACCATTTTTAAAAAATATTTAAAAAATTAATAAATGGTGAATAATAAAGTCTTAAATTTACAGATAAACAATAATATTTTAT
Organism: Flaveria bidentis; assembly: GCA_018326385.1. Taxonomy (NCBI): domain Eukaryota; kingdom Viridiplantae; phylum Streptophyta; class Magnoliopsida; order Asterales; family Asteraceae; genus Flaveria; species Flaveria bidentis. The sequence continues at coordinate 4,256 of BJCM01165871.1, forward strand.
ATCTCCTCCGCTTACAACCAATTAAATCATTTCATATAATTTAAAAACTATCATCCACATATTTTTTTAAGGAATAAGTTGTAAATGCTCTAACACATGTCGTGAATATGAGAAGCCCATTGATACTTATAAACGAGTGTTTACATAATATTCTCTTGTGAAAAATAAAATGATTAATAAGATGATGATAAAAGTAATATTAAATAAAATCATATAATGATAATGATAAAAATATAATAATATTAAAGCCAAACACATAACATAAAGATTGATAAAAATATTGTAACTATAATCAAATAGTAATATCAGTTAATCATCTTTTTTATTACGTATTCTCAAGATACTAACTTTTTTCTTTATTAAGAGTATTTTTAATTGCTTTAGCGATTCCTTTTAATTAATTAATTAATTTATTTATTTATTCTCTGACTTTTTTGTTGGGTTTATTCTTTGGAATTCTTTCTTCTTCTTTTTTTTATTTTGTATTATTTTCGTTAAAAAATTTTTGTATTGCTATATGTTCTCTCTTTGGATTTCATTTATTACAATTTTGTCTCATTTGTCATTCTTATCTTTTTTTTCACTATATTTGATTTTCTTATTCTTTAACGTTTACATTTCGCTAATTTATTAATATGAATATATATTTTTTGCCTCATCACACAGGGTATACTACAAGTTTTATTAACTAAGAAAATGATTAATTTGATTGTTTTGAGACACCATAAAAAACCCATAAAAACCATGGATTAGGAAAGAAAAAAATATAAGAGGTTTCAAAAAAAAATTGTTAACCTCTCCGTTACACATGTTGATCAAGTAGACTAGTTGCCCTTTGCGCACTAAAGGTTTATTAAATGTAATACACTTTTGAAAATGTTGTCCGATAAGTTGTTATTCATTAAGTTGTTTTTATTCAAGTACGCAAATTATTATTTATTATTGTTTGAAACATCAAGCGTTGCTATATAATCATCATCAACAAAGGGCTTTAGGCCCCTTAATCCAAGTGACGAGGTTTAAACTCAGAATAGAGTATATAGATCGATTTATGGTGTAACCAGAGAGTGTAAGTTTACTGTTCGAAAAAAATAATTATAATCATTATTGTTTATCACAAAACTATTAAAAATAAAATTATCTCAAAATGATGAACTCTTATGTCATATAAACTCATTCTTAAAACATATCAAATCTTCATCATAGGATTAAAACTACAAATCATTTATGAAAAAAATAACCTTGACAATTCACATTTTTAGCTAAAAATAATATGTATTTGTGTAAGATTATTTTAATATATGTATTATAATAAATTAAGGTTTTGAGTTGCCACTTGTCATAATTTTAGACATCTTAAATTTATTTTTCCCGCTTCTCACCCATATTAAATATTTACATTAATTACTGATTAAATTATTTAATTATTTTGTAGATTAAATAGTTTTTTAACAAATAAAAAATAGGTATTTTTATAATGCAATATCTAAAGAAACAATTTTTTATATAACATAAGTAATTTTTCTAAAATATCAAGCTTTTAAAAATACAAAATATTTAAAAGCAATGTTTTTAGCAAATAAAGTTTTATGAATCATAATAATTAAAATTCGGAGTTATGATAAGATTTTTTTTATAAAATGCTATTTTCTTAAAACAGTTTGATTTAGAACAAAATGTTTCAACTTTTAAATAAAACAAACCAAATACAAAAGTTTGAATAAAATTATATCATTGATTTATTACTGTAAGTTATTTTAATCATCTCTTATATCAAAATATGATTTTATAATTAATAATTTTTTAATACTAACTATTTAATATTTTATTTATTTAACATGCGTGATACACGAGATAATAATTTAGTGTTTAAATAAAATAAAAAACTTCATTAAACATGTCATACGTATTTAAGGAATGATTTATAGATATTCGATTTATGATTATTTTTTTAAATCATGATTCACTCTTTGGATTTTATTGACGCTACGAAAAACCGTGAAAAGATTCGCGAATCCAAATAATAAATATTATATTATTATCGTTTCCTCTTCCCCAAACGCCTATGTATATCAATCACTTCCTGAAATTTTTCAGAGAGACAAACGACGGCAATGGAGGTTTTTCAGAAGATCGGTGAAGTAATACAAGCCACCGGAGACGAAGGAGTTTCCGTTACACACTCGTTGAGATCCTCATGTTTGTGTACATCTTCAACTCATAATTTTTAATCTCATTCCATAAATCTTCCTCTGTTTTGTGTTTTCACTAATTTAATGATTTGTTTCCTCATATTTTCAGTTTCTAATTCGCTTTGTCGACTTTTATCAACTGATTACGTTTTTAGGTCAATACAACAGTCTAATTAGGGGATCGATCACATGCATCTCGTTGAAACGTTATTCTAATAAAAACGGAAATATTGTCCTGTACTAGAAACGAGAGTACTTAAAAAAAGGTCTTGCACTGTGTTTGTTTGTTCTATCTAATATTCATATTTATCTGTGTTTGTGTGGTTGATCACATAGGGTAACTCTTGTGTTTAGTTTCATAACTTTATATCTCTATGTTTTAATAAATTCAGCATGAAGTAGTGGTGTCTCATTGTTGGCGATTGCAATCAGCGTCAGAGAAACAAAATTGGTGCTAAATGCATTTCTAGATCATGTTTGTGTGAATGTATGTTTCTTATATATGCCTCTTTTGAATGTTATTTGAAAGGCAAATGGGATCGAGTTTGGGTAAATATGAGTACAATTTGCGGGTGATGATGTATTATTTCCTTTTGATTTGATTTAAACATACTCTTATATTGGAACTTTTCAGTGATTAGGTTTGCTAGACAGATAAGTAAGATGAGAAGGAAAGTTATGATTAGTTTCGTTTGCTGGTGTATAATGCAGGTATGTTTTTTAAGTATATTCATTTTATTGTTTCTTGATGTAATCATGTATCCTGCTATCAGGTATGCATTTCCTTTTCACCCATTTTCCTTCTAACCATTTCCTTCTAGATTTGCACTTGAAACAGAAAAGTTCTTGCTGTACCTGTAGAAGCAGAAATGAGTAAGCCTCTGGTATAATATGCACCACATGTTGGCTTAATATAATTTATATTTGTATGTCTTTATGGCTATTAAGAACTCATTATCTATGAAATATGATAGCTGATGATTTTCTCATATGCTTATATTGTTTGGAGGTTTATTTACTAGGTAATGGTCATAATTTTGCAGTGTTTAGCGAAATACGTGTAGAAGTCCCACAAGATAGGTTAAGTGGACAAAACACGTGGTAGTATTAAACTTTTAGTAACCGGAAGAATTTGTTCACTGAACTGTAAAAACCTGGTTATTGCACTTTTAAATTTAACTAATCATATGATTAATTTTTTAAACCACACAACCTAACACATTTTTATCTCATAATTGAGGGTACCTTGGTTTATCATCAAAGCAATTTTTGGATGTAGCTAGGTGATGCGAAGGCTTATTTGCTCAAAAAACAATAGAGACCACATATGTTCTTGTAAGCTATAGAAACAGATGTATTTTACTAGAATATATAATTTTTTGAATGTTTTTCTTTCTTCTTTGATGTTTGTTAATTTATTGTTGATTAATCCTCTAAAGGTGGTTATGATCCTTTAGGACGAACAAAAGGTGAAATAAGAATACAAGAACAAGTCAACGATGCGATGACTGCATGCTTTGAAGTTGGATGCCTAGTCATTGTTTGAGGTATGCTATTACTATTTCATCTGAATGGAATTACTATCATCCCCTTGCTTGCCTTTTGTGTAGGTTGATTCTCAGCTCATTTGCAACTTGTGCACGGATGCTTCTTAGCCGAGCAGGTAATTTATCTAACTTTGTTACACGTCACAATTTGAATCAATATTCCTTTAGGTCCATTATCACTATGAACGCGTTACTTTCTTCAACCAACAGGGAAATCTGACTTAAAAACATCGTGCAATTTATGTGTATGTACAAGACCTCCAAACGTTTGTATTGTTACTGGTAATTTTGAATAATACCTTATTTCGTGTTTTGTACTGATTACATTCCCTTTTTTTTAAGTATGACTTCCTGGTCTTTTAATGTTATAGATTTATAATGTGTTATTTGTGTTTTCTAGAATTAATGGCAGGTGAGAGTATCCTACATAGTCAAAGAGGTCATTTTGATGCCCCGAACAATACTGAAAAATAGCAATTCATGTTTCGAAAGGAATGAATTACTCACATGAGAATAATATAATCCACAGGGATCTCAAGAGTGCCAGCCTTTTGATGCATGGAGTAAGCAAATAAATATATAATAAGATGCTTGGTTATAATGTTTTATTACTCTAAACTGCTTTTCTTGTTTGCGGATTGATGCTGTAGCCAAGATACTAGGTCTCGGATTGTCAGTAACGAGAACAAACATTGAACCAATGGATTGATTTTGGCAATGTATTTCCTTCAATGGGTTAACTGGGTAAAGTGAACGGATTTAATCAAAAAAGCAAACACGTCAAACTGGTTGATAGTCATCCAAATTATATCAATTGCATTAAACATCCTAAATCACTTTATGACAGAAATTAAAGTTATATTTGTGATAACTTTTATCTTGTTGTGACCCATTATCTGATCCACAGACCTGCACATCTTGATCTCTCTAAATCTGGGCAACCCCTTGACTTACTGCTGCACCAATGATGATGCTTAAATATAATATTATGTTGTTTGCTGGTTGTTAGGAGAGACTATTTATTTGCCTAATGGTTAAAGCTGCTCCATTTGGATTGATTATGTCTCATTTATTCATTTCATCATAAAGTATCTAAATAATTTTTACTTCAAGTATTATTATTTTGTTCTACTCATGGGTCAGACGCCCTCTCATCCTGCACTAGAATGCACTCTGCAGTCACATCCAAGCATGGTGCTTGTTCTATCCTATCTAAACTAAAATTATCTACTTATATATTCAGTATCTTAACTTTATATGCCTTATCTTAATATTGTGTGTTCTAGGTTGATTTGTATAAATTTGTGAAGTTTATTTGACTGTTAAATTTTGTTATATGATCATGTGACAATAATGTTCTCCTTACTTTGGTTTAGTACACCTAAGGTTGTGGCTGATTCCAGAAAAATTTCATGGATAAAGTAAACTTTAGGGACGTGCTTCTTCTTGCTTGGCAAACACTTCCATTAGCGTATTGGGTTAATTGGCGCCTCTTCTTCTCCATTGTTTTTCTCTTTAACGTGTGCTTCTTTCTGCTCGAAAAACATTCAGGTTCTGATATTTTCAGGTAATTTCAAGGTTTTAAGCCGTTCACCTTCGTCACTTTCTTAGTCTTTCTTATGCATAACTGTTAGGGGTTTTGTTTTCCTTTGGATCAGGGTGGAATACTTTAATCATTATTCTGTTCAAGCTGCAGAATTGGAATGTTGCCTGCAAGGAAAGCAAGCATCGTTTTAGCCTTCGTTCATGCAGTTAAAGTATCTCCTGTCGCCTGTAAGTAATAGTTTTAGAATTTGTTGTTTGTTGTGTGAATAAAGGGCATTGTATAACACTATAGCGTTAGGCAGGAAAATTCCACTGTTTTGGTTCAAAATATGCAGTGTTTAAACTCTAAATTCTATATTGTTTGCAGTTAAGATTCTGCATTGTTATGGTTAAATTTCTGCACTGTTTTCGGTTAAAACACTACATGCGCCTTTTACTGTTAAAATACTGCACATTCCTGAGCTTTAAGGCTGCACCTTTGGGGTTAATATATTAGTAACATCTTTTGAAACTATTACGATTTTGCTCTTTTAAAGCTTTAACCCCCCGCTGCATCATGCGGCGGCTTTTTTCGAGTATCTTAACAAAAAGAAGGGACATAAACAGGGAAACTTTTACTACCATCTGTCACTTTTTAGGCAATCAAGCTTGGGGTTGTCTGCCTTCAAACATTGATAGTGAATATGCCTGTGTAAGATAATTAATTAGGTTATTGGATATGTTTGTTATCATATTGTGGCGGCTTATCTGAGTGATTACGGGTAGAAAGATAAATGAGGAGACCAGATCAAATGAGTTTTTGGCTGTTTAATCCTCTAAAGATGGTTACTATTTGTTTGGATGAAGAAAAAAGAAAATAAGAACTAAATAACACCTCAATGTTGCGACGTGTGCATGTAAGACTTTAAGGCATGCGTGGAGGCATGCACATACTATAGTCGAATGGTACTACTTAGGGGTGGCATTATTACGCGTCACGTCAATGGGTAACACACATATGGGTTAGTTTTTTAGCACCTGTCAAATTGGTTTACGGCGATCCACAAAAACTTCTTTTTCCACTTCTTAATTTTCTAATAAATGTTGTGTTTGAATTATGATTACAAAAATTATGTAGTTTTTAATAATATTCCAGGTTTTGAATTGACTGTTTGAGGTTTGATGTAATATAAATACACTTTGGGGCAACTTTTGACATATTTGAGCTGTTTCTTTCAAAGCTAATACTTATAATTTTGTTTGTTTGGCCGGTTAAGGGATGAATGATATGCACGGATTCTCTTTTAGCCAACCAGGTATGTTCCTAATTTTGTTAGCGGTGATAAGCTTGACCCATTTATTTGAGCTGTGTATTATCTCCAACGGGTGGTTGAAAAGTTTTAGTTTTTGTATTTAAGTGAAAACGGAACATGTTAAACGGGTAATACTCATCCATAATGTATTCGAATTTATTTTGACGCCGCTAAATCTTTGCAACCCCTTCTGCTGCACCAGTGTCGGTGCTTGAATATAGTATTATGCTTTTAGCTGGTGGTAAATGGTGGTTAGAAAAATGTAGTGATTAATTTATACCACAGAATCTTTATCTCTAATAGTAGAAGTTGCTTTATTTTGTTAGATTAGGTATCCTTTATTGACCTCATCATAAAACATCGAAATCTGTTTTTCCTTCCAGTATTATTATTTTGTTTGGTTCATGGTCAGAAGGGATCTAACCTTGCACTGAATGCACTCTGCAGACAACACCAAGCTACATGCTTTTTCCTGTCATTAACTGAAATTGCCATTACATGAACTCTTTTCTTTGTATGGGTTGATTTGGATTATTTTTTTACATCTAACTTGGAAAATATAGCCAAAATGTAATAAACGAGTCAAATGGACCAAAACTTACCCAAAGGGCATTTTAATGCATAAAATCTTCAAATTATTTTATTTAGAGTTAAGTTTGGTTTTACTCACTAAGTTTTGACAAAAATAACCATTTTTCTCCAATAGATTATACACATCAATTTACCTTCATAAGTTTAATAATTTGTTTCAATTTCAGTCCAAAAGTTTCATTAGTTGTTTGAACTTAAATCCAAAATATTGAAGCTTTTCGATTGAAATTAAAATTACTTATGAACTTTTGGAGTTAAATGATATTTTTAATCTTTTGGAGGAAAATAGTTATTTAATTAAATTTTAGGGAGCAAAATTAAATTTAACTCATTTATTTAAGAACTAGATTACTCTCAATGTAAAAGAATTTTTGTAGTCATATTTGACACACTACATGTTAGTAAAAAAGTTCACAATGTTGAAACAGAAAGTCTAAAGTGTAAACCTGAACTACTTTGATACAAGCCCAGTGGGTCCAGTGGGTCCGGTAAACCCTGCTGAACCCATGGAACAGACCCATTTACCCACTTCAGGACCTGGTCAACAGCAGTACATGACCTGGTCAACAATAGTAGCCTGAGAGGGCTTAGTGGGAAAAGTGGAGCAATTATCAACGTAGTGCAGTACCTCTTGTTTAGTAGTATTTATTAGACTGAGTTCCTTTATGTTTGGGTTGTGTTGTGTATTTTTTAATACTTTGATTAATGTTAATTCCTTGTTATCGGAGATCAATCCATCTCGAACCGGGTCTATTTGTATTTATTTCCTGTTTTAATCGAGCCGACCCGTTTCGGGTTCTATCATACTTTGACCTCCCATTTTGACCTGTTACATGACTGAAATGAGCAAGTGACTATGTGTGCCTAATCTTATATGTTTTTGTATGTCATCATAGTTTATTAAAATTCGATATCTATGCAATATGTTAATAGAAAGAAGGGACATACAACGGGAGGAAACTTACTGCTTTGGGCTATCAAGCTCGGGGTTCTTTGCCTTTAAAAATAGTGAGTTTGACTATGTCTATGTATGCTTTCGGCTGAACTCGATCAAAATGCATATGATATGGTGAAGATTATATTTTCTTCATATAATCGTGTGGCCATAATTAATTAGGTTATTGAAATATTTGTTACCATATTCCAGCAGATTATCTCAATGGCTTTTTGGTTTCTCTTCTTTTGAAACTTTTAATAGCTTATAAAATAAGCTGATTAATGTTGGTATTGGGCGTTTTCTTTCGATTCATACATATGGGGCTTAGGCTGGAAGGCTGGAGGGCTTTTTCTTATTTCTTCAAGAAGGATGGATGGAGGAGATCAACCGTCAAAAGGCTTCGAGTTCATATTTGTGATTTTACATTCAAGGCTCCAATAGGCAGATGTTGCTCCCATAGACAAGCGACCATCAGATTACTCGCATATTCCAAGTTTTAATTGAAAAACTACACAAATCAAATGGGAAGATATCGAGAAGGATGAACATTGAGTTCTTGATACTGCTCTGATCTTAACTGTTCCGTTTCAAGATTTATTTGATTGATTTTTGTAAATCTTTGTTTGATTGATTTCCTTGGTTTTTTTTATTCTGTTTTCAGGTGAATCTCAGTCGGTTGTCATCTAAGAAGAATGATTTGAACAAACAGCAAAAAACAAAAAGGTTACTTTTGTTTTGTGGAACAAGTCTCTAATCATCCTGTAGCAAGCAATGGATGACACCATTGGAGCACAGAAAATGAAAGTGGGTCTTCGCAAGTTATGCATCAGCGGATAGCATGGAATAAAAATGAAGAACGCTTACAAGAGTAATTTAGCAGTCTCGGTGAGGATTTGGAAAATCCTACTCTTTTTGACTCTAAGTCAATGTTGCAGTGGCTGCATGTAAGACTTTCAAGTAGAATGATACTCTAAATTAAGATGGTTGTGATCTGTTGAATGGCCTTGTCATTGCTGGAGGTATGTATGACTATCCTTGAATGATACTGCATAGTGGTGGCATTATTATGGGTCAGGTCGGGTCGGTGGGTAACAAGTCAAATGAGTTATCTTTTTGCACTTACCAAATTGTGCTGGGCAGGTCCATGAAAAAATTGTTCTATCCCCTAATTGATTTTTCTAATAAATATTTGGTGTTGGCAACATGATAACCTAAGTTTTGAATTAAATTATGTTTAGGAGGTTTTATGTAATAAAAGAATACACTTTGGGGGACTTTTGATCTATTTGGGGGAATTTTGATCTGTTTGACCTGTTTCATTCGAATCTAATATTTATAACTTTTTTGTTTGACCTGTTAAGAGATGGAAGTTTACATGGATAGACCCATCTATAAGTAAATGGGTTGAAAGTGTCATCTCTTAATTACCAATAGTCTTGTTTCCTTATTTATTAGTCCTGGCTTTTTTTCCTATTTAAAAAATCAATGGGGTAGCATCAAACACATATATGACCAACCTTTCCCCAAGCGAAATAAGTGCTTTACGGAGGTTTGCTGAATTTTTTAAATACCAAGATCTAACTTCACATGGATAAAGATTTAAAGAAAATATGGAGGTATACTTTTTAGCTAATAGCCTTAAGCATTTTCATTCAAATTAAAAAGTATAGTGTGATAATGTTAAAAGAGTGCATATACTGAGGTCTTTGGGGATGCTATTTTCTTTTACTAATATTGAAAACACTTTTTTGAACTTTTCATGTGCATGTGAGAGGGCTCATGGACGCTACTCTTTTTTCCTGCGCTTCTAAATGAAGCGATTTAATAACTAACAAAACATATTACCTATTATATAACTGGACTTAGTTTCATATTAAATAGCTCAGCCTGTTTAGATGCAAATTACATGTGCACCAAAGAAAGCTGCAAGTAGTAAGGATGGGTTGGCAAATTTAAGTTGCTAACCTAAAGCAATGTTGAATCGCATGGTTCGACGGATGATTATGGATTCTAGTATCTGGAAGAGGACAGGAAATAAAGGTGCATGGTACATTGGTAAGAATGTGAAAATAGTCAAATACCTAATTAGATTTTTTTAAGGGTGAGTGTGACAATATATAGAGATATAGCGATCACTTTTGACGGTAATAAAGTATGTATAACAGAGGTTAAATGCTCAGTAATGGTTGAAACATGAATGCCAGCAATATAAATACCCAAATTAGGATACATGATTGGGGGTAGCTAGAATGCTTATGTAAATTGACAATTACACCTTATTAACATAATTGTGAAATTAGAGTTACATGTGAGTGCTAGCATATGTTATTGTGTTGATTAATTCTTGTCTTAAAATTACCAAGCCTTTGAGACATATCCGGACAATACTAGTCAAATGAGTGTTAATTGAAGAGTAAATGCCAATCATTTACATATTGATGATGAACTAAAAGAATAAAACGGAAAGAAGAGGCATTAGAAGTTGCAGAATGCAGATGATTAATATAAGAGGTTTATGTCAACAACTAGAGATTTAAGAGGTATAGAAAATATAGAAGAAATGAAAGCTCGTAACTGTTGACAAGGAATTGAGTAGCAGCAAGTGCAAGATTAGTTTTTAAAAGTGAACTGTGTAAGAGCTAGAATTGTACAAACCGTTTTTTTTCCCAAACCGGTTCGTGTTCAGAACCGAACCGTTTTTTCTGCCGTGGGGTTAAACCAGTTTTTTTCCAAACCGGTTCGGGTTACAAACCGTATTGGCTCACCGGATACTCAAACATGTCAAACAGATTTGGATCGGTCTAAAACCGGTTTAAATCAGTTTTTAACTTTTTAAGCCTAGTTTATAAACCAGTTTTGAGGGTGGGGTTACCAAACCGGCGGTTTGGGTCGGTTTGGTCCAAACTGGTATTTCTTTGAAACCGGTTCCGTGTTTTTTTTGAAACCGGTATTTCTTTGAAACATATTCCAAACCCTAAGCTGATTTAAGATGATACAACACGCTCCTCAGTTTGTAGCATCATGGATTGGCGATCAGCTATTAAACCTTTGAATTGAGCGTGATGAACTGCTAAATGATCCGAGAATTGCATGTTGAGTTACACGATTGAATCGTAGAGATTTCTAAATGATTGTGGAATAAAGAAAACCTGCTAAGAAAATAAGTACGCTTTCAAGAAAGGTGTAACAATAATATGTATAAAAAAGGCATGGAGCATGTTGTACAACACCATATAGCATACACAATTTGGTAATTGGTATAATTTTAAATATAATGCTTAATTTAAATAGTAAAAATATAAGTAAAATTTATAAATGTAATGTTGATTTAAATTATTATACATAAGAAAAATATTTAATATAGTGAATTTAATCATATGCGTTAGCTCATGTATTTGTTAGAATAAATTTATTAAATGAGGTCAATTTATAAACACTTGCATAAAACAATTGTATCAAATGCTTAAATAGTTTTTAGGTGTTTTACAAAAATAACAAATGACCAGTCTACCCATGGGTTTTGTATAATATACTAGCGTAGATATTTTCAAGATATTAACTTTTTATTTATCAAGATTATTTTTTTATTGCTTAAATGATTTCTTTCTTCTTTTTTTATCTATAACTATTTTTCTAGGTGTTCTCTATTTTTTTGTTGGGTTTATCCTTTGGATTTCTTTCATCTTTTTTTCCTATAACTTTTTTCGTTAATCTTTTATATACCTTGTTTTTCACTTTTGAATTCATTTTCTACAACCTTGTCACGTTTATCATTCTTTTCTATTTTCACTGGGTTGGGTCTTCTTATTCTTTAACGTTTACATTTCGATTATTTATTATTATGACTATAATATAATTCTTAGTGTTCTACGTGGGTTGACTAAAAACAAGTCAGTTTTCATATATTAATTTCTTGTAACTAGTAATTACAAAATAATTTTTAAAATAAAATAGGTTTAACGTTATCTATAATTAGCTAGTTTAGGTAGTAAAACAATAACAATATTTTTGAAACTTTTGTGGTTAAAAGTAATTTAACAATTTTTTCTTAAATACTTCATCTAAACATTGTATTTTTTTATTATTTATAAGTTTTTGTATTAAAAAAAATACCTTATAGTTTTTCAAACCTAACGATTAAAAATAAAACAGCCCTAACCACATGGATTTTAATTAATTCTTATTATGAAAATTTTATCATAGGATTAAAACTATCAATCAAGAAAAAATACCTTTGATAATGTTATCATCCGATACTTTTAGTTGAAAATACACATGAATTTGTATAAGATCATTTTGATATTTAATTAAAACAAAATACTTCATTAAACAGGGTACGTATTTAAGGAATGAGTACGTCATGGATTAAAGAGATTCGATTCATGATTATTTTTTTCTATCATGATTCACTATTTGGATTTTATTGACGCTACGAAAAATAGTGAAAAGATTCGCGAATCCCAAATAATAATTATTATATTATTATCGTTGCCTCTCCTCTCAAACGCCTATATATATCAATCACACTTTCTTCCTTCTTCATTTTCGACTCTGAACTTTTCAAAGAGAGAACGACGGCAATGGAGGCTTTTCAGAAGATCGGTGAAGTAATACAAGCCACCGGAGACGAAGGAGTTTCCGTCACAACACTCGATGAGATCCTCATGTTTGTGTACATCTTCAACCCATAATTTTCAATTTCGTTCCATAAATCTTCCTCCGTTTTGTTTTTTCACTAATTTAATGACTTGTTTCCTCATATTTTCTGTTTCTAATTTGATCTGTCCGACTTTAATCAAATGATTACGCATTTAGGTCAATACAGCAGTCAAATTAGGGGATCGATCACATGCATCTTGTTGAAACGTTATTCTAATTTCTGTATCTGATACAATCTGGTGAACGTACATCAATGTGTGAATGAAAAACGGAAATATTGTCCTGTACTTGAAACGAGAGTACTTAATACAAAAAGGTATTGCACCGTGTTTGTTTGTTCTATCTAATATTCATATTTAACTGTGTTTGTGTGGCTGATCACAAGGTACAGAGGGAAACTGTTCTTAACTTACAAATTCCTTCTTGTGTTTAGTTTCATGATTTTATATCTCTCTGTCTCAATATATTTTTAGCATGAAGTAGTGGTGTCTCACTGGTGGCGATTGCAATCAGCGTCAGAGAAACAAAATTGGTGCTAAATGCATTTCTAGATCATGTTTGTGTGAATGTATGTTTCTTATGCCTCTTTTGAATGTAATTTGAAAGGCAAATGGGATCGAGTTTGGGTAAATTTGAGTACAATTTGCAGGTGATGATATATTATTTCCTTTTGATTCAATTTAAACATACTCTTATATTGGATCTTTTTATAGGTATTAGGTTTGATAGGCAGACAAGTAAGATGAGAAGGAAAGTTATGTTTGATTTCATTTGCTGGTGTATAATGCAGGTATGTTCTTAAGTACACCCAATTTATTGTTTTCTTGATGTAATCATGTATCCTGCTATCAGGTATGCATTTCCTTTTCACCCACTCTCCGTTTATCCATTTCCTTGTAAACCACACAACCTAACACATTTTATCTGGTTTATTATCAACACAATTTTCATGGATGTAGCTAGGTGGCTCTGAAGGCTTATTTGCTTAAAATCCGTTTGAGACCACACATGATGCTCTTTTAAGCTATAGAAACAAAAGTATTTTACTAGACAATATGATTTTGTGGATATGATCCTTTAGGACGAACAAAAGATCAAATAAGAATACAAGACCAAATCAACGATGCGATGGCTGCTTGCTTTGAAGTTGGATGGCCTAGTCATTGTTTGAGGTATGTTTTTAGCATGTAGTAGTGGTGTCACACTGGTGGCGATAGCAATCAGCAGCAGAGAAACAGAACTGGTGCTAAATGCATTTCTAGATCATGTTTGTGTGAATGTATGTTTCTTATGCCTCTTTTGAATGTTATTTGAAAGGCAAATGGGATCGAGTTTGGGTAAATTTGAGTACAATTTGCAGGTGATGATATATTATTTCCTTTTGATTCAATTTAAACATACTCTTATATTGGATCTTTTTATAGGTATTAGGTTTGATAGGCAGACAAGTTAGATGAGAAGGAAAGTTACGTTTGGTTTCATTTGCTGGTGTATAATGCAGGTATGTTCAGTACACACAATATATTTCATTCTTGATGTAATCATGTATCCTGCTATCAGGTATGCATTTCCTTTTCATCCACTCTCCGTTTATCCATTTCCTTTTAAATTTGCACATGAAACAGAAAAGTTCTTGCTGTATCTGTAGAAGCATAAAGAGTAAGCCGCTGGTATAATGTGCACCATATGTGGGCCTAACATTGTTTATTTTTGTATGTCTTCATGGCTATTAAGAACTCAATTATCTATGAAATATGATAGCTGATGATTTTCTCATATGCTTTTATTGTTTGGTGGTTTATTTACCAGGTAATGGTCAAAATATTGTAGTGTTTGGTGAAATATGAGTAGAAGTCCCACAAGATAGGTGGTTCTGAAGGCTTATTTGCTTAAAACACGTATGAGACCACACATGATGCTCTTGTAAGCTATAGAAACATAAGTATTTTACTTGACAATATGATTTTGTGAATGTTTTTCTTTCTTCTTTGATGTTTCTTAATTCATTGTTGTTTAATCCTCTAAAGGTGTATATTATCCTTGAGGATGAACAAAAGGTCAAAAAAGAATACAAGAACAAGTCAATGATATGATGGCTGCTTGCTTTGAAGATGGATGGCCTAGTCATTGTTGGAGGTATACTATTACTATTTTGTCCGAATGGAAATATTACCATCCCCTTGCTTTCCTTTTGTGTAGGTTGATTCTCAACTCATTTGTAACTTATGCACGGATGTTTTTTTAGCCAAGTAGGTAATCTATCTAATTATGTTAGATGTGGCAATTTGAACCAATTTTCCCTATGGTCCATTATCACTATGAACACTTAACTTTCTGATGCAGTCGGAAACAGAGAGATAGATAATTGAGCCTGTTGATACAACAAGAATACCAGAAACAATTCTTCTAACTATCGTTGATTCACAAAGAATACCGATAATCAAGGTTTACACTAACACACACTGTGATAGAGAGAAAAAACAGATTTTTCATAAACTTCAATAATCTTGTCCTCATCTCTTACAAACATATAAAGAAACAAAACCAAATTCGAATGGGCCACAAAACATAAACGGACCAAAAACTGGGCCAAATGCAAAATCCAACAAAATGTTAAAATAAGACAAAAATTAAAATAACTCCTAAAATAAGCCGTTTTTGGGCCGAAACAATGACCCAAACCGCCTACGGCGGTTTGTGAAAACGTGCTCCTCGGGCCAACGGTCATTTTGACTGGTCCCGGGCCTGAAACGGAGACTTCTAGCCCAAGTTATGTCCATTTCAGTGAAGCCCCTTTTGATAAGCGATCTTGGGCCTCCAAAAAGGCTAAAGCTTGCTCATCCACACTTGGATCCACATCACTTTCTTCAACCAACAGCAAAATCCTACACAAAAACATCATGCAATGTATAGGTGCATGTACAAGACTTCCAAACCTTTGTATTGTTATTGGTGATTCTGAATAATTTCTTATTTCACGTTTTGTATTAATTTTTTTCTTGCTTTTATAGTATGAATTGCTGGTCCTTTAATGTTACAGATTTATAATTTGTTCTTTGTGTTTTCCAGAATTTATGGCAGGTGGGAGTCTCCTACATAATAAAAGAGGTCATTTTGATGCCCCAACAATACTCAAACTAGCAATTCATGTTTTGAAAGGAATGAATCACTGGCATGAGAATAACATAATGCACAGGGATCTCAAGAGTGCCAACCTTCTGATGCTTGAAAATGCCAAAATGGTGTAAGCTAATTAATATATGTAGACGAGGTTTGACTTTTAGCGTTATTAATATTAATAAAATGCTTGGTTATAATGTTTTGTTACGCTAATTTGAATTTCGTATTTGCAGATTGATATTGTAGCCAAGAGTCGTAATGCTAGGTTTCGGATTGTCAGCAATGATGAACAAGGACAAACATTGAACCAATGGGTTCATTTGGGCGATGGATTATCTTCAACGGGTAACTGGGTAAAGTGAACGGGATTTAATAAAAAAAGCAACCATGTCAAACTGGTTGATATTCATCCAAAATATATTCAATTGCATTAAACATCCTAAATCGCTTTATGAAAGAAGTTAATGTTATATTTGTGATAACTTTTATCTTGTTATGACCCATTATCTGATCCACAGCCCCCATCTGAATCTGGGCAAGCCCTTGACTTACCGCTGCTTCAATGATGATGCTTGAATATAATATTATGTTGTTTGCTGGTTGTTAGCAAGATGAAGTGATGAATGTATAACAGGAGAAACTATATATTTGTTTAATGGTTGGCTCCATTTGGATTGATGATGTCTCATTTATCCATTTCATCATAAAGTATCTAAATAATTTTTTCATTGAGTATTATTATTTTGTTCTATTCAAGGGTCAGACGCCCTCTCATATTGCACTAGAATGCACTCTGCAGTCACATCCAAGCATGGTGCGTGATTTATCCCATCTAAACTAAAATTAGTTACATACATATTGGGTATCTTCACTTTATGTGCCTTATCTGAATATTGTGTGTTCTAGGTTTATTTGTATATATTTGTGAAGTTTATTTGACTGTTAAATATTGTTATAGTACACCTTAGGTTGGCTGATTCCAGAAAATTTTCATGGATAAAGTAAACTTTAGGGATGTGCTTCTTCTTGCTTGACAAACACTTCCATTAGCCTATTGGGTTCGTGCCTCTTATTCTCAATTGCTTTCCTCTCGATCGCATGCTTCTTTCTGATCAACATACATTCATGGTTCTGATATTTTCAGGTAATTACAAGGTTTTAAACCGTTCTCCTTTGTCACTTCCTTAGTCTTCCTTTATGCATAACTGTTAGGGGTTTTGTTTTCCTTTGGATCAGGGTCGAATACTTAATCGTTATTCTGTTCAAGCAGCAGAATTGGAATGTTGCCTCGAGGAAAGCAAACATCGTTTTAGCCTTCAGTTCAGCCTCCATTCATGCAGTTAAAGTATCTCCTGTCGCTTGTAAGTAATAATTTTAGAATTTGTTGTTTGTTGTGTGAATAAAGGGCATTGTACAACACTATAGCGTTAGGCTTCAAAATTCTACTGTTTTGGTTCAAAATATACAGTGTTTGAACTCTAAATTCTGCATTGTTTGCAGTTAAGATATTGCATTGTTATGGTTAAATTTCTGCACTGTTTTCGGTTAAAACACTACATTTACCTTTTACTGTTAAAATACTGCACATTCCGGAGCTTAAAGGCTGCACCTTTGGGGTTAAAATACTGCAATGTTTGGGTTTAAAATGCTTCACTGTCTGGGGATAAAGCGATGCAAGTATGTAACTATAAGGATTATCGCTTTACCAACATGCAAGATTATTTTTCTACAAGTTGGTGAATTGTAAAAACAATATTTGAGTAAATGATGTGAGTGAGTTAAAATGCTATTTTAAGTGTTTAAATGTTAAATATTAAGTTTGATTACTCCTATTTATGCATTTGATCATGTTGAATAGGTTAACTAGGAGTTTGAAGTGATTTTGTAGGTAAAATAACCAAGTTGGAAGCTTCCATGGTGATACAAGGCGTTAGAGGGGGTCAAGAAACGAAGATTCAAAATGCAGCAGAAAAGTTTCCACCGTAGCCTACTACAGCCACCGTAGCCTACTACAGCCACCGTAGGCTACGCCAACATCAGCCAAAAAACAACAGAATACCCTCCAGTGTAGGCTACGCTGGCTGGCGTAGCCTACGCCAGAGCCTCCGGGAAACACCTATAAAATCGTGTTTTTGTTAGGTTTCACCCACCACTTGCCCCCCATTCGATCTAGGACGATTGGAGACGAATTTTGGGTGTTTCTAGACCTTTGATTCACTATTCTACATCATTCTAACACCATTCAATCATTCGGGATGCAATTCAACAACGATTTTGAA
>BJCM01165872.1:0-31422 GCA_018326385.1 Flaveria bidentis
ACTCCGGCGTGAGAATAAGTATTTGTATTGAGAGAACTTTGAAAGGGAAGATTAGGAAATAGATGGTTTTTAGTGAGAATATTCTGAGATTCTGCCAATGTATATCCTCCTCCACCTGTGGAATGAAGGAGTATTTATAGTGTTGGTGCATGGGAACAAGGAATCACATGGTTCTATTTTTGGAAGCCTGTGGTCAATGATACGAAACTAAAATCCCCTAGCCCAGGGTTTTATACCCTTCTGGTGCAAAGGGTTTCTGACTGTTATGAATGAATTTTGTCTTTGTAGTTGACTTGGGGACTTGGTGGACTGCCCTGACCTTCTGTTAACGTTTTGGCTTTACTCGTTTTGTCATTTTATATGTCTGTTATTCTCTTGCAGCCCACGCATGACTTTCGTTATCGTGTTTCCATGAGGCTTAAGTGTTTGAATATGAAAACCGAAGTTGTATTGCTATGCCTCGGAGCGAGGTCTTTTGCCGCGGCCTGGGGTTTGCTCACCCAGCCGCGGCTTGGTCTGCCGCGCGTGGCGGGTGGATGCTTTAGGCCGTGGCTGAGCATGTCTTTCGGGTGGGCGCTTTAGGCCGCGACAGAACACGTCATTTGAGTGGGCCGCGGCTTCGTTGCCGCTTGAGTGAGTCTCGGCGGGGGTATCTGATGTTTTCTTTCGTCTTCAACTTGTCGAGTTGGTACCCCTTCAATAACACTCTAGTAGATTTGACCCACAATATACAAATATACAATTATATTTATACATACTAGATCAATCAACCTAATAAAAAATTTACCCTAACTATGAAAGTGAAATTCAATCCGCTAAAACTTACATACTAGTCAATCATCTACCGGTTTCACGATTATCGTTCTCTACACTGTGGTTGTTTTTTAAGTCACTAAAACTTTGGTTGCTTTAACGTAATGTCATTCACAAAAATGTTATATTATATAATGTGGTTGCTTTTAATTCATCAAAACTTTGGACCTGACATTGTTATCGTCTCTCATTGGAATATAAATCGGATGGCACACTATATAATTGGATTGTACAAATTGTTTGTCGCTCGTTTACGCTCGCTTGACATTCGTTTGAAAAATTAACGCTAGATACATGCTCGTTCAATTTTTTGCTCGATTGTAAATGAGCTGATTGGCTCGGTTGCAAATGAGTTGATCGGTTTGGTTTGGTTAGCAGATGAGCCAAGCACGAGCAAAGATCTCTCGGTTCGGCTCGCTCGTGAACAACTCTAGTAACAAATCGGTGAAAGTGCCAAGAGTATTAGCGAACCAACATATATCATCGACCACCTGTTATGTCTATCGCTAACAACATACTTATATAGTAACATATCGTTAATGATGTAACAAGAAATGTGCACGAATCGACAACTCCCTTACATATACTCAAAGTATTTTCAAAATCAATTGCATAAACTTATTTACACAATCAATATTACGTCACCCAATATTTCGATTGAAGTGTAGTTAGAACTTAGAACTATATGCCTTGCTCAAAGGAGCTTATTGCCTTGTCAGTTGTCACCAACTCAACCCGTTGACTTCTAGGCTCCAAGTATCCTACTTATTAATGTAACATATTTAAATAGGATAAACGATGTTTACTCATTCTAACCACCAAATTTAGTATCTTTTTTAATAATAATTCAACATAATTTTATGCACCAACAAAACATCAATATAATTCAATCTCTAGCAACAACCCATTTGATGTATTTTTATAAATGCTTATATAATTCATTTGTAAGTATTTTAAACACTTCAAACATAATATATCAGATGCATATAAGTCATCAAATTCTACGATATATGTTTTGTTAAGTGTGATCATATATCCGCTCTTACTTAACTTCTATAAAACTTAATTTTTATGCAACATATTTAGACATTGTTATTGTAAACAACCATTTTAACCACTCTAAGATGTTACTTAACCTTTTAAAATATTAGGGACTGATTATCACTACATAAACGTGAGTCACAAAACATTAGTCCCTAATATAATTAGAAATTGATAATTTAGTCTTTGATACTATGTATTCAAGACTAATAAGTCAATAATAATTTAATATCTGATAGTTACTTTTCTTTGTAGTATATCTATCTTCCCAAGTGATGAAAGAGAATACCTCAATTTGAATTGTATAAGCCAAAAAGAGTATCCTATGATACGTTTGATGAGACTCCGTGCTCATCGGTTTTTCTAAAAGCACTCAAGGTATCAGAATTATCCGTCATTCTTTAGTGTTAAAAGTTGATAATGTTTCTAAGAACATTGATAAAAAATGGTTTGTGTAACGGGGATGAGACTTAAAATAACATCACTAAACAATTGAGTTATTGTGGTAGAGGTTATATCGGGAAGCTATATTGGTAGCCGCATGTTCATTCCAAGACTTAGTTTGACGTCTTCGGACAAAAGAATTCCATTCAAATATAAAAGAAGATGGTTTTCGATATTCATTTGTTTTAGAATTACAATAAACAAAAGTTAAGGACAATCTTTGTCGAGAGTTGATTTGTATATGTTTTGACACATAGTCAACTATAAATGGCAATATCGAGGGTCAAGAATAGAGAGGGACTAAAACCGTTGATCGTAGATCAAGACAATAAGCCTACTAATGTTACTACAGATGTTGTTTACAAGAAAGTATTCACACATTCATGATTTCTATAGGTTTTAAATGTAATTTTATAAGTTTTTTTAATGTAGTACTCTATTTTATTCTTCAAAAATACTAACAAGTTTTCAATATCATTCTTTAAATATATCTGACATGTGTAACACATGAATTACTAAAGCTAGTGTTTTGTATAATAAAATAGATAGATATACATCTAATAATATTTAGTATAACAATAATATATATAGTTATATGACTAATAGGCTGTTAGACTCACAAGGGTTATCAAACTTAATATATAAAGCTCGGTTTTAAGCTCATTTTGTTAATGAGCTTCAATTAGTCATAAGCTTGAACTCGAGCCTATTTTAGATAAATATTAAAAGATATGGCAATAGTTGTATATAGAACTGAAAAGTGAAGCATTAGAGAACTAATTCATGATAGTTCATATGGTATGTTTAGATCTTGGTTTGGGTCCCTAACTTTGGTAAATGACAAGTTCAGACCAATACTTTGCAGATTGTCATTTATATGGGTTGTGATGCCATGTGCCTCCCACGCTAGGTATTTTTGTCATTTTATTTCCTTTTTATATTTCTTTATAATTATTTTTATGCAGGATCGGTTTTTATACTCAACACAAGTATTTCTCTCAAACTTACTAACAAACACTCAAGAAGCAGAGTTCTTCTAAGACTTGATTATAATATAGTAAGTAACACAAGGAAAACACAAGAGAATAATTTTCAAAATACTTGCATATATTACTTCTCAACTAAAAGTTTACAAGACTCTTATAAGTTTACTACAAGAGTTACAATGAGAAACTATATATACTACTATCTACAGCCGGATATACTTTGATACCGGCTGGAATCCTCTAACTAAAGCAGATATTACAAAGCTATAGTTAAGGTATCTTAGATAATGTCTTATCTAAGATATGATAGTCATGACATGTCCATGATTTACATTTTGTCACCAACTAAAGTTGACAACTGCACTAACAAATAAAGGTAAACATTGGAATAAAGTATGGCCAACTACATGACCTTTTGGGTAAAACGCCATGAAGTATCAGAGGTCTGCAACGAAGTGTCAAAGACCATACTTATGTCCACTGGTCCATAGCAGCATCTTCCGAAGGTTAATTGGCTTCGGAAGAACAAGTTCTTCCGAAACCTTTTATACTTTGGAAGAGGCTGCTTCTTCCGTGGCTTGGGGACTTCTACTTCGGAAGTCATTGTCTTTGAATTCTTCTAAGTCTTGAACTTCGGAAGAGAAGACTTTGTCTTCAGAAGTTGGAACTTTTCCTTCGGAAGTTGATTTTGCACTTTGTCTTCGAAAGAACTCCATTTACTTCGGAAGTTCCATACTTAGCTTCGGAAGTTCTTTACAAGTTGTATCAAAAATAGTCTAAGTGTTTGGTTTTGGTTGCACCAGCCTTCTTCTTGATCCAACATTCTATTTCCCACAAAACCTTACATCTGTTTACTCATTTTACCTTCATCGTCATGGTTGTGTTATTTTGTGGGCGATATGCGATAGTAAGAACCTCATGAACAAATCACAAAACTCTAGTAATGATTCTAGTACATCGTTTCCTTCATTTTACCCTCATTGTGTTGTAAAATTTAAAAGTTCGATTCTTGAGATTGGTTGACCCACCAATGTGCTCATATTCAATAGAGATTAGTATAGGCTTATTAAAGTAAAAAAGAAAAGTTGAAAGCCAAATTAAGGGTTTAGAAGCTAAAAACTTGTATGATGAAAACCCGGATCATGTTCTTAGGATTAGGGTTCTTAAGTGTTGTGATTATGTTTGGACAAAGCGTGTAATTGACAACTAAGTTAAGCCTTTTCTATTGTTTCAACAATGTATATATAAAATCAAGTATTGTTTGATGTTAATGGCAATTCCATCTTGTTTATATTAATTTTTATTATACAACTTCATATATGTAATTTGTAAATCATTGTTTGTGAGTGTCATCATTGTAAATAAAAGGGGAATTACATACCAAAATGATTGAAAGTGAAACCAAACCATAAGATCAAAGTTAGAAAAGAAAGTCAAACCTTACCATATTGACTCCATATTTGAGGCTACTCGTTGCTATTGATGTCAAATTGTCAAGTTATGTATTTTCTATTATTTTAACAATGTAACTATTAATATCAGGCAATGTTTGATGTTAATGGCAATTTCATCTTGTTTATGTTAACTTTTATTGTAGAATTTCATATTTGTAATTTGTTAATTTTTGTTTGTGAATGTCATCATTGTAAAATAAAAGGGAATTACATACCATAATGATTAAAAATTGAACCAAACCTTAAGATCAAGTTAGAAAAGAAAGTCAAACCTTACCATATTGACACAGATTTGAGGTTACTTGTTGCTATTAATGCCAAATTAACAAAGATATTCCATTAAATATGAATTGATAAAAATAAATCAAATCATAGAGTATCAAATTCAATTCATATCAAATTGACACCAAAGTCAATAACATACGATTTTCCATACATATTGACAGAAATATAGCCAAAAGCATACCAACCATATGCTAATTAGACCAAAGAAAAAATTTAATCTGAGCAACATATTGCATACCAAAATGAATACAATTGGGACCAAACCACTTAAAACAAAACATAATAATTTTCATACCATAGTAGTTAAAGTTGTAAGGCTTATAGAAAGACTGATGCACTCAAAACAACCCAGGTGTTTCCTTCATGCATACATTTGGTACTTAGTAAAAGTTGTTTTGGAAGTTGCATACTCTGCACAAGAAAAATATTCCAAGTATGAAATATTTCGAAGCCATGACCAATATCTTCCGACGCCAAAAGTGAAGTTTTCCGAATCTTCAAAGACAAAGTCTTCCGAAGCTAATGAAGTGAAAACAAATTTCTTCTGAAAACTTTAAAGAACATGCTTTCTCTGACGTACTTTTATATAAAGCTGACCAAATTTCTGCTGCAACTCTAAAGACTCACCAACTTATACAAGTTGGTGAAATGTTTATATTTTTTGTAACTGTACATTAAGGTTTTGAGTCTATAACTTTCTACTTTATGTACTTTTATCCTTTTTGTAATATATTAGGATGTGAGTTATGACATGTCATAGTCACTAGTCAAAAGACAAATCTGTTTTTTGACTTTACATTGATCTTGTTGTTGTCTAGATTAATGTTTTCAGCTGACCTTCAAAGTATAGCCGGCTATATGATGTAGTATAAAAATCTCAAGTCCTTGTATCTTAAGGTATGCTTTGTAACACTTGTAAAAAGAACTTGAGAGCAATATACTATAATCATGAAAACCATTACCTTGTTGTTTATTCTTAAGTTTCTGTCTCATTTTGCTTGTGTTCATAGTATCATTACATTAGTTATGGTTTCCCATTTAATCTATTTAGTGTTCTAACACTCTCCTTATTGTGAGACTGATTCTATTAATCATCACTTAAATGTTCCTACAAAAGTTTACATGCATTCAATATGTTATGATTGTCTAAACCCATACATGAAACCATAACCATCAAAGCGCACCAATAGAAACAACAAGATAAACATTTTATTGTCTAAAACTATACATTAACATGACATATAGCATTAACATCAAACATTTGGAGCTCTTTTTCCTTTAGAGCCTAAGGATTTGTGCTATAATGCTTAATTTGAAATATACGATAGATCTTACCTCCTTGTTAGCTTTCTAACTTTTTATGTATCATCTTCCACCTCCACTTGATTTACTCTTCTTTTCTTCTTTGGCCTGCCAGTGGGTGTGTAACGTAGTAGTGTATGTGAAAGTTGTTGAATACTAGGATTTAAGCCATATATTCCTCCAATTGATTAAACTAATTATGAATAAATACACAGTTTTTCCTATGTCTAGTAAATGGCTACTTTTGGTTTTACACCATCTAGGAGCTTTATGACAGTTGCTATCAGTGAAGCATTACATATGTCAATCACCTTGATAACATTAGCAATCTTTTTCATATGGTATGCATGACCAGTTATGGTTTGTTCAACAACAATCTCACAGCTAGAGAAGACACGCTTACTAGATCGAATAGGAAAACAGGCAAAGAAACAAAGAACAATTATAATAAAAGATAAATTATCAATAACATAGTTGAAAGATAATTCAATGTTTCTATATATGAACGAGACTTCTAAACTGTTTTTTAACAACCCAACAATTATCCACATAACTAATTGATATAAAAAAACTCTATGTATGTTGTAAGACCAAATTTTTAAAAGAAACGAAAAATATGTTTTCATACTTTAATGAATATAATAAAAGAAACAAATGAAACCGTAAAATATTCTAATTATTCTATATTAAAAAAAAACGCTAACAAAATATATACTACACAAGTCTCAAGATTCAATTTATCAATCTAATTTTATTTTCACAACTAAAATGCCTTAAATCTAATTTTAAGCAATAGTATTAATATAGAAGAAACCTTAATTAAGTTTGTTACACAATTACAATCTTTTAATTAGAAAAGGATTACTATGATCTTTTAAATGATAGATTAATAATCTAAGGCTTAATGAATTTAAATACTCTCAACTATTGGGAATTAACCCCTGCCACTCCCAAATATTATTTTGACGAATATAACTTCAAAGTAAACACTTCGGTGTCTGTGTCACCCGCCGTTTGTTAGTTAATTGAAATGGTTTAGTAAGAAAGATTTACATGATTATAATAATTAACTTACTTACCTATTTTAATTCAATGAAGATAACATAATC
The DNA here is from genome assembly GCA_018326385.1 of Flaveria bidentis. Taxonomy (NCBI): domain Eukaryota; kingdom Viridiplantae; phylum Streptophyta; class Magnoliopsida; order Asterales; family Asteraceae; genus Flaveria; species Flaveria bidentis. The sequence goes on from BJCM01165872.1 coordinate 7,435, forward strand.
TCGCAGTTGACATCACATCTATAATTCTTGTCATTCACTTTCAAACTTTTAAGGTTCAAAAACTTCTTTATTCTTTAACTCTATCTTTTTTTTCGACTTCTACAAGCCTTCAACTCATCTGCTACATCTTGAAGCCTTCAATATGTTTACATGTATAGAATTTTGAGATCTTAAGTTAACTTCTGATTCGTTATCAAAATTCTTGGGGGTTGAGCAATTTTCTTGGGTTAGTGTTAAAAAATAAACTCATGGGGTGCGGGCAGTCGCCTATCATAGGTCCGCCCGTAGCAAAACCATGAGTTCTTATTCACAACCTCAAGAATGGCATATGCTATAGGATATCTCCCATTGCGGGTCCATATGAACAACACTTAATAGTTGAACAAGGTATGGTCCTTTTATAAATGCCCTACCAAAGTACCAAACCCAAACAACTCTTCTTACAAGCCTTAAACCATTCTCTTAAAGCCCAAGACAAATGTATACCCTCTTGAAAACCATTCTCTTAAGTAATGACATAATCTCTTGCCCACATGTCATCCTAGCCCAACTCGCTGACGTGGCCCCTTTCCCTCGCTGACTTAGCGTGGGATTATGAGAATCCCTCACCCGTATTTACGAAAATGCCCCCCTCACCCAATATTTAAAGGATAATAATAATAAAATAAATAAAAAAAATGAAAATTTTAAATATTTATTGTTTTTTAATACTTAAAAATTTAATATAATTTTATTTTCCCTATATAATACCATATTAACCCTTAACAAATCTTACATTCTCTCAAACCTTCTTCTTAAAATTCTTAGAAATTTTAAAAAATATCAGTTAATATCATACTATGTAGTGGTGGTAAATGACATTTTGTAAAAGGTGTCGAAGAATATCTACGATTAAAAGGTAAATGTGTTAGACATGTTCACGTTTGATGAATTAAAGGATATGATTTCTTCAAAACTGAGAATTCAAAGTTATATACAATTATCATATAAAATGTCTACGTATATTGATTTTATTGATATTTTTGATGATAAAAATTTACTATATTTTATGAATGTTGTTCTTAATGGTCAAAACGAAAATTTTACGTTATTCGTCATTGAAGAATCCAATATTGTTGGTAGTAGATCTCCTGTCCACGAAATAAAATGAATTTTCAAAAGACACTAAAAAGTTGATTTATGATTTAAATGATATTCCTATGGATAAAAAGAGTTATAGTGATGTTAAACAAGAATGTGATTATGAAAACAAAAAAATAAGATTTTTTATGAAAAAGATGATCCGTCTTCTTATTATTTCGAGTATAAAGTTCATAAAGATATGATTTTTTTACAACCGGAGTTATTAGCAGATCCTACAAATAATTCACTAAAAAATACCAGCTCTGGGTTGTCTACTATTTCTGAAGGTGATTGTTTCAACAACAAAAAAAGAATTACAACTCAAATCGGATACGATGTGTCTTACGAAATGTTTTGAATATAAAGTGGTCAAATCATCAAAAAGTAGATTCGAGGCGTCATGGCGTAACGATGGTTGCGATTGGTGTATCCGTGTGCATTGTTTTAAAAATACAAGTATTTTTCAAGTTAAATATTTTAAATCAGTACATACTTGTTTAAAAATACAAACTTATCCTAATATTCGTCAAGCAAACAAAAAACTATTAGTTCATATTATTAAAGACCAATTAAAAGATAGTGGTCGAATCTACTGGGGTATATAAATTATGAATGATATTAAAAAGAGATTTAAAGTTAGCATATCGTATGCTCAAGCTTGGTGTGGGAAGGCTTATGCTCTCGAACTTTTAAAAGGATCTCCAGAAGAATCGTTTTCGCATCTTCCTATTTACTGCTACAACTCGAAGAAAACATGCCCGAGTACGGTCACTGAAATTGTTGTAGATGAAATAAGACGTTTTGAAATGTTATTTGCCGCGATCGGTGTAGTGGTAAGTTAATATTTAAGTATGGTTCTTAATAATATTTTAATAATACTAACATTATTTATTTATTTAGATTCTAAGTTTTGTGTAATTTTTACGACCTTTAATTGCGATCGATGGGGCACATTTAAAGGGAAAATTTTTAGGCACCATGTTCTTTGCGGTAGGTATGGAAGAAAACAATCAGATTTTACCAGTTGCTTACGATGTTGGTAAAACAGAAAGCGGAGAATCATGGAAATGGTTTTTATCAAAACTAAAAGACTGTATTGGTGATAATCCAAATTAGATAATTGACTTGGTGTGAGATTGATATTCTCACAAGGATCGAATATGATGATCGAGTTAATGATTATATGGCGGAAACAAATAATCAAGAAGCATTAAATGCAAGAAATACTCATAAATTCACTTTGTATTAATGAAGGTGATTGATTACAATGAATGTTAGGATTTGAGCATTGAACAGTAACAATACACTTATAGAACATAAGACTAAACAAAAATATTCTAATTGTCTATCAACAGTCACCTCACATACGAGGTTTTCTATTCTATTTATAGGCTGACAAGATGCCTTTTACAAAATGACTAAACTACCCCTGACCTATACATCAGAACTAGTCCAAGTCTTCATCCGTATTTCTTTTGTTCATCCACATTGACTAATGCGGATGTGTTAATCTTGATCAGCATTTCTTCTTTGCTTTCAGCATTAGTGTTTAATCATCAGCATTGACAAATGTGGATGATGTTTGGACTTGGTGGGATTCCAGTAGATGTTTGGACTTGGTGGGATTCCAGCAGAACACCCATCAACCCACCACTTGAGTTGGCATGTATGATCCTTTAAGGGTCCAACAATACTCCCCCTAATGATTATACAACCTATGTTCTTCAAGGGTTAGATGGTGGTTGAGGTTGGGAAGATTCTGCTGGGTCTTGTGGAGGAATTAGAGGTTTTGCTTGAGATGGATCCAAAATGGCCTTTATCATGTTGATAAAGTCATTTGCATCGGACATCTTCTCTCTGTTAAGCACATGAATCTTCATCTGGCTCATAGTATAGATGGCTTCTATGGGTAGTTTCTTAAGAGAAATTGGTTCCCATATAGACACAGTAGACAACCCATCTATATGTCTCAATAAAGCTCCATCCACATCTACCTCTAGCTTTATAATATTCTCCAATTGAAGAGTAGTCTTCTTCTTTTTCCTCTGATTTCTCTTGGCACTGATTTGATCATATGCCATTTTCAGAATTTTAATGCATTTTAAGAAGAAGTGCATGTCTTCTTCTCCCAGCTTATTGGTTATTTCTCTGAAGTGTCTGGTGTATATGTAGTGGGTATAGGATTCATCTAGAAATCTCACATCATATCCACTAAACAATCTAATCTCAGCACCTTCTTTTCCTCCCCATCTTTGCTCAATAACCAATTCATATGTCTTTTCATCATAATAGACATTAGAGATTGGTGTGGAGGAATGAGTTCCAGCCACCATCTTTCTTTTTAATGATTTAGTTGGTTTCACTTTCAACTCTGGAAATATAACTTCTTCTGCTGGTTTAGTTCTTTTCTTCGCAAGGGGGTTGATAAAGGATCTATCTTTCCTCATGCAGACAGCCTTAAGAGATTTGAAGTTGTCTGTTCTTCTAAACATTCATAGAATATCTTCAAACTCATATCCCCTGAACATAGCATTATGATTAATCAGCTTTTGATTGGCTAGTTCCTTCAAATCCTGGATTTCTAGGGCATTCACAAGAGCATAGTACTCTGTGAAGAATTGTACCAATCCTGAATTCCTTTTCACCAAAAACATGTTCTAGTCAGTGTCATACTTCCAAGCAATAATCTTCTTATCAGTGTTGCCTTTGGGAGTAGACACACCTTTAATAATTTTTGCAATGGTTAAACCTTCTTGAAGTTTCAACTGTGAAGGTTCTGCAAACCAATCAGGATATCTGTGCAACACAAGTGCCAAAGAGTCATGGTCTTTATGGGTGAGCTGCATGTCTTGTGCTGATACTCTGGTTCCTGGCTTTTTACTGGTAACCTCCTCTTCCAGTTTCTTCATCTTCTCTTTCTTTTCATTATTCAACCTACGGATGACAGCCCTTAGGGAATTAGTCTTCATGTTTCCTAGCTTTCTCTTTGTAAATCCTTGACCAAAAGATAATCCTTCATTTCCCTGTCAGTCATGCTGTAGGGATCAAGATATAATGAATGAGGAGTGGAGGTCTACTTTGGCTTGGAGGATGATTTGAATAATGGAGCTTTGGGAGAAAGAGTCTTTTCATACTCAGTCTCATGAGTGGGGTTCAGCAGCTTGTTTAATTTTTCTTCTTCTGCCTTTATTCCCTCATAAGTCATCCCAAATATCTCATCAGGGTCATATCCATGATTGGGTAAAAACATGGATTTCACCATCAGGTCATCAGTTTGGGCCTTTTCACCATCTCTTGTACTGATTTCTCCCCTTTCACAGGGATGTCAAGTGCTATTGGTTCATCAACCACATAGCCACCCTCAATTTCTCCTTCTTCTAGGTCTACAAAATCAGCCTTCTTTTTCAGTTGAGCTTCAGCCTTATCATGTTCTTCTAGAAATTTAGCAATGGCTGCAAGGCTTCTTGGGTCATCTTTTTGCTTTTTTTTGACTTGGTTCTTCTTCCATCATTGGTCTTTTCCCTTTAGCCTTCTCTAATAAGTACTTCCTCCTCCTGGTATATGTTTGCATTCTTGGACCAGAGGAGGTTTCAGGATTTTTAGCTTCTTGAGGCACTTTTTTAGCCTTTGATTGTTATGTTTCATCAATAGCAATAGTTGATTCTTCTCTCTTTTATTGTTCTTCACATAATTTTTTGATAAGTTCCTTTTGTTCATCAGTCAGTGATACAACATGCACTATTTGCATACTCAATTCCTTATTAATGGGAATAGGAGATTGAGGAATCACTACAATGGGTTCAACAACTGGCCTCTGATCAACAATAAAATCCCAAAACTCATCATCTATGATGAACTCTTTTGCAGTGAAGTTATCAAGAGCTTTAATCATGTCACTGAATTCTGCATCTTTAGTGTGAGATTTAGCTGGTTTTTCTGTATAAATCACCATCTCCATGCTTGATTCATCTTGTTTGATTCACTTGATTCTTCTACCTTTTCAGCATTAGAGAATCTCATCTTTTTAGCAAGAGGAGAGTCATCACTACTCTCCCCTGATGAGCTTTCAGCAATACCTTCTTTATCACTTTCTCTTTTACTTTTCTCCTCTCTTTTCTCAACCATATCATCTTTCCCCATTTCAGCTTTAGCTTTTCTTTTGATTACAACAAGCAGTTCTAGCTCAGATACTCTCTTGTTTAGACTTTCTATCTGGTTATTCAAGTCTATGATAATGTCAGCTTGCTCCTCAATCAATCATTCTTGTTCTTCCATTTCAATGGTCTGGATGGCTAAAGTGTGAACATGACCACTTATTTCATCCCTTGATTGTTGGAGAGCAACATTTAATCTTTCTATTTCTTTTTCTTTCTCTTTCTTTTCAACCTCATATTTTTCTTTTAGATCTTTTATCTCCTTCTCCTTTTCATCCAACTCTAACAGTCCATCTTGAATGATACTAGATCTTCTGTTCAATAGTTTCTCCATCTTTGCAACTTTCTTCATTAGCTCACATATCATTTCATCCTTCTCATCAGGTCTATTCACTTTTGATTCATCAACACTTTCAGAAGGAACAACCTCAAAAATAGCTTGCCTAACAGGCATTTGCCTATGATGATCCTCATCATCAGATGATGATTTAGATTCCTCTGAAGAGCTGACAAAGTCAACATACTCAACAGGCTCAGTAGAAGCAGGGGATGAGTGAAAAGGGGATTTAGGTGAGTGATGGATTGGTGAGATATGAGGTAAATGTATGGGTGATGTATGTGGAGAGATGATGGGTTGTAATGGTGGTGATGAGATTGGTTGTCTTTGAGGTGATGGTATAGGTGAGGGCATGAAAGGTGAGGCTATATCAGTTTCATGAACATATGGCCTAGTGTGAAGATCACCCCCTACATCAACCTGGGGTGACACTATCCTCTGTCCTTCATCACTTTGCTCATCACCAGTTTGCTAATCATGAGTAGCTGGTTCTTTTTCTTGAATAGGCTCATCAGCAGGAGCCTCTTGTTCTTCAACATGTTCTTCTGGATTAATTTGTTGAAGCATCCAGGGCAACAAAGGAGAATGGGTTCCACTATAAAAGTTCCCGGGATCTCTTTTTTGATGTACTTGTATGACTTAGCATCATAATGAGGATATCCATCATAGGACCTTCAGGTACAATGTCAGGAAATGCTTCATTAAGGAGACATTGTAAGAACCTTGGATACATTAGAAACATGTCTTCTCCCTTCCTGAATGTTTGAGACTAGATTATTGAACACATAGGCAGACATGTTGAATGGCCTGTTGGTGCATAAAGCACATATGGCAGATGATGTGATTACAGGAATATCATTCCATCATGTTTTCCTCTTTGACAGACAATGTTGGTAGAGATGAATCAAGAACCTCCATTGTAAGTCAACTAGGCCTTTCACAATCTGCTTGCCTTCATATCCTCCCTCATAACCAATGTTGGCAAAGAAAGTAGTGATTTCATCATCTTCAAGCTCTATAGGGGTGTTGGCATCATCACCAAACTGTAGACACTGTCTAACAGTTTCTTCAGTGATAGTTAGAGTGTGATCATCATTGATCCTTCCAGACAGAGTTCTCTCACCATCTATCTCTGTCACTACAGTAGTGCTAGAGAAAGACCTTATGAATCTCTCATAAATGACAAGTCTGACTGTGATTACATGAGCCACTCTAGTAGTAGAAATGAATCGGATCATGTCTCTAAGATCTTCAACCTCAGGTACATCAGGGTCGAGATAAACACTGACATTGTGGAGCTTGCTCCAGGTGAGAGTTGTCATTTACCCTGCATTAGATGCATATGAGTTAGATTGGTGAAAATACTTATCAAATTGTAAAGCATACATCAAGCAAGTTTCATCAGTTTGACTTTTGATGGTCAAAATTGACTGTTTGGAGATACTGTTCCATAGGAATCATTCCAAAGCTTGATGTTATCATGAATAATCACTATTATTTTTTTTATCATATTTGGAGAGATCATATTTGTTTGTTTAACCTCTTTTAAACTCTTAGATTCAAGATTTGATTTCAACATTTCATTTTTTGTTATGCTCTGTTCATACGATGAACATGATTTTGAAAGTTAACCAACATTTGTTCACTGTAGCAAATGCGGTAGAGTAAAACTCCTTTTTCCATATTTACTTCAACAAATGCGGCAGAACAATAAAGTTGTCCGCATTTTTTGATCATCATCATGACAGAAGAGATTAAGTACTTGTTTATTCATTTTTGATATACATGAAACGTGTTGATGTCACACACATTAAAAAATGAGGATGAGTAAAAACAAATGCGGAAATGAAAATGTCTTCCGCATTAACAAATGCGGTAGAACACTTTTGCCCGCATAGGCTTTTAACACTTCAAACTTTTTATGTATACTTGTTTGACACAAATGCGGTAGAGTAAAATCCTTATCCGCATTAGTTTTACTTTGTTATAAATGACATAAACAATTACCCACATTGGTTATATGCATGGGTTACCTTCACCCGTATTAAGCAATGCACTTACCCGTATTAAATTTGAACTTAATCAAAACTTAATGTTTCTATTTTTTTTGGTTTTTTCTTGTTATGAAGAGTTGTCTTTGATTGAGTTGTGTCTTATGAAGTTGTTGGCCTGTTGTTGGGGTTATCGATTCTTGCTTGGATTGACTTGTATATCAGAAGTGATACAAGTTTCCCATTGTTTGACTGATCTTGGACTTCTTATGCTTCCAAGAATCTGCATAAGCTGAGATACTATGGTATAACTTCTGCACCAACACAAACAGACTCTTTTTGATTTCTCTAGAAGTTTTAAGAAAGTAATTTAAGATAGTAGATATCTATACAAACTGGTCAAAATTTTAAATTACTCCCCTAAAGTTTATATCTACATCTGGATAGGGACTTTTAAAGATTTAAAACTTTTGAATATGAAATATTTCTATTTTTTTTGTTTTTCTGATTTAAGAATGAAGAGAAGTATACCTTTTGTTGGGGATCATATCAATCTTACATTACACTTGTGCATTCTTTTGTGATACAATGGACATGTTTATGAACTTATTGATTGAATTTGTCCTTTTAAACTCATGCCTGGTTAATATTGTAATGCATGTGATATTTATCATGTTTTGGTTGATTTGATTATTCAACATATACCTCACACACATAAGCATGGAATGATCAACCATCCTCATGCAATGCATGGTAGAACTTTTTTACAACTTTCTTGACCAGGTTATTTAAGTTATGAGCTCTCATTTTCACTGATCCTCATTGGGATTCTTTTACTTTGATCCTTTTCATGATGATCCACATTGGGATTCTTTTCACTTCATTTTGGAAGGTGATCCATGATTGGATTCTTTTGCTCATTCACAAGGAATGTATTGTTATTATAGATTCATCCAATTTGAATGTGTTCCTTATTGGGAATCTTTTAGATCAATACATCTGCCCTATGTGCTTGTTTCTTTAGGTCTTTGCTTAGAAAAACAGAGATGAAACTTGATGTAGGTGAGAGATTCATAAATTGTCATTACGTGGTGTGTTTAGATTACTACACACACATACACTTAGATAAGTTAATACATACCGGTACTTTGAGATGAGAGTTTCACCATTGAATAAGATTTTAATTAATCACAGCATGTATCTTCTCTTCCAAGTTGAGTCTACCAACATATTTGGTAAGTCATGTTAGTCTTTCAAATTTTGAATTAAGCACAATGAATGATATAATGATTGTAATTATATCATTTTCCATTATATATCCCTTTCTTCATCAAAATTGACTTTTTTGTGATTTCTAACATTTTTAAGTTGTTTTTGATGTTTTTGATTTTATTCAAGGCTAATTGTAGAGATTGTATGAAGAGGCTGATGCAACACAAACACCCAAAGTCTCTCCTACATGCATGCACATGAGTACTGAAGAAGAATGCTTCGGAAGTTTCACACAAGCAACAGAAATATTCTAAGTGTGAAATCTTCCAAAGCCAAGACCAATATCTTCCAAAGCCAAAGATGAAGTATTCCGAAGCTTCAGATTCAAAGTCTTCCGAAGCTTCAGATTCAAAGTCTTCCGAAGCTTCAGATTCAAAATCTTCCGAAGACATATTTCTTCTGAAGACTTTTAGCACACATGCTTTATCTGATGTACTTTTCCATAAAGCTGGACCCCTTTCCGCTGCAACTCTATAAAGTCACCAACTTACATGAGTTGGTGAAATTGTCCATGCTTTTGGTAACTGTACATTGAGGTCTTGAGTTTGTAACTTTCTACTTCATGTACTTTATCCTTTTTTGTAATATATTAGGATGTGAGCTATGGCATGTCATAGTCACAAGTCAAAAGACAATCTACCTTTTGACTCTACAATTGATTTTGTTTTGTGTCTAGTCAATTGTATCCAGCTGGCCTTCAAACTATGGCCGGCTGTAGGATGTACTATATGTATCTCAAGTACTTGTAACTTTCCTTTATGCTTTGTAACACTTGTAAAAGAACTTGAGAAAGCAATATACTGCAATCTTGAAAACCATCTCCTTCTGTATCTTGTTCTCTTGTTCTGTCTTTTATTTACTTGTGTTTTTTGTATCATCTCTTGTGGTTAATCCAGTTTCACTATTTGATTAAGTTAAGTTACTCTCCTCTTTGTGTTGTTGTGTTGTAAGTGACCACCCTTCATCGATCCTGAACTAATCATGCCAATTGATTGAACTAGGTATTCGAATCTACTAGGTTTAAATGCCTTGGTGAATAAATCAGCAAATTGATTTTCAGTTGGAACTTGAATTAATTTAATTAACCCTTTTTTCAGCACAATCTCTCAAAAAGTGATATCTGATTTCAATATGTTTTGTTTTTAAGTGCTATACTAGATTATTTGTAATAAATACAACTGTTGTGTTGTCAATGTGAATCGGGGTATGCAAGAAGTTAAAACCATAATCAAGCATCTGGTTTTGAATCCAAAAAACTTGTGAGCAACAAGCTGGTGGTGCAATATTCTTAGCTTCTACTGTTGAAACGGATACATTTGTCTGCTTTTGCACTGTCAGGAGACTAGTCGACAACCGCTAGAAGTGGACTTCCTATTAAAGTTGAATCCCCCATAAACACTGTCAGTGAAGGCATAGAGATTGAAGTCTCCTTCCTTTGGATACCATAAACCAAGAACTGGCTTGCCCTTAAGATATCAGAATATCCTCTTGACCGCATTCACATGATATTCCTTAGGATCAACTTGATATCTGGCACACACACAAACACCAAACATGATGCCAGGCCTACTAGCTATTAGATACATAAGTGAACCGATCATAGATCGATAGTGAATCTAATCCACTAATTTTCCTTGTGGATCAGGTCCTTTCTTCACTTTAGTGTCAACAGGTGTTCTGATAGACTGACAGTCAGCAAAGTGGAATCTCTTCAACATAGTTTCCATATATTTTGATTGATTGATGAAAATTCCATCTATTGTTTGTTGGACTTGGACTCCTAAAAAGAATGTGAGTTCCCCTATTGCACTCATTTGAAAATTTCAATGCATAAGGTCTTCAAACTCTTTACAGAGATGCTTGTTTGTTGAGCCAAAAATGATATCATCCATATATATCTGGACCAACAACATGTCTCTTACTCTTCTCTTTCTGAAGAGATTCCGATCAATCTTTCCTCTTTCATATCCATATTCAAGAAGGAAAGATGATAGAGTCTCATACCACTTTCTTGGAGCTTGTTGAAGACCATATAATGCTTTGTCAAACTTGTACACCCTGTGAGGGAAATTAGGATCTTCAACGCCAGGTGGTTGACTCACATAGACTTTTTCAGCAATCTTTCCATACAAGAAAGCACATTTCACATCCATTTGATAAACAATAAACTTTATGGATACTGAATATGCAAGAAAGATTCTTACTGCTTCTAATATGGCAACATGTGCAAACACTTCATCATAATCAATTTCTTCTTCTTGTGTATACCCTGTGCCACTAGTCTTGCTTTGTTTTTGATGACAATCCCTCTATCATTAGTTTTGTTTCTATACATCCATCTAGTACTGATAGGGTATTGTCCTTCGAGAAGATCTACCAATTGCCATACTTCTTGCTTCTTGAACTGCAACAATTCTTCCTGCATTGCTTCAATCCAGCTATTTTCTTGAAGAGATTCCTTGATGTTTGGGTATAGTTTGACAGAGAAAGCATGAGAACAAACAGATGTTTGCAATACTTGATTACACCCTTTCATTGAGTTCACCAATAATGCTTTCTACCGGATGATTCTTGTGTATGCTGGTGGTTGGAATTGAGTCACCAGCAATGGTTACATCAATATTGGAGACATTCAGTTCATTATGGTAAGAGACACCTTCATCTTGTACTGTTGGGGAGTTATGAGGATAACCAGAATCCATTTTAGTGACTACTTCAACATTAGCATCACTTTGATTACTTCCATTATTTGAGATTCTTTCTGTTTCAACTGTAGGTGTAGCTTGATTTTGATGTCTGACTTCAGTTGATGGATCTTTTGAAGGTGATGGGGCCAAGCTTGGACCATCTTCAGTTGAAACACTTTGATCTTGAGATGATTGTCTGACAAGATCAGCTTGGAGTGGGACATCTTCATTCAGTTGCGCAGTAGAGGTAGGAGGAATCAATGGAAAGTCATCTTTTCTTTCTACACATGAAGAAGGTTCAACTGAATATAGGTTTCCTACATTAGACAAATGAAATTGATCAAAAGATTTTATAAATGAGTCAATATCAAACAACCAATTGAGACCATTTGTAGATTTGGGAAATGAATGTTCCTTGAATTGAATAATTGTTAATTCATTAATAATATTTAATCTAGGATTAAACACTCTGTTAGACTTTGAAACAGAAGAATGACCTATAAAGAATCCTTCATCAGACTTAGATGAAAATTTTCCCAAATAGTCTTGGGTGTTTAATATTAAGATAGGACTACCAAATGACTTGAAAAATCCAATAAATGGTTTTCTGTGAAACAATAGTTCATATGGAGTCATGTTGCTTTCTTTCATAATCAGAGTTCTATTTTGCACAAAGCACGATGTGTTAACTGCCTCTGCCCAGAAGGTAATTGGCAGTTTAGCATAAGCTAGCATTGTTCTTGCTGCTTCAATTGGTGTTTTATTTCTCATTTCAGCTATCCTATTTTGTTGAGGAGTTCTAGCTGCACTGAATTGATAAGCGATGCCTTTGGTTGCAGAAAAGGAACTCATGTCTTCATTTTTAAACTCAGTTCCATTATCACTTCTTATTGTTTTTACCTTATGATCAAGTTGGTTTTAATTTTTGTGATAAAGTCTTTTATTATTTGGGATGTCTCATTTTTATGAAGTAAGAAGAAAACCCATGTAAATCTTGAAAAGTCATCAATGATCACCAAACAATACTATTTCTTTCCAATACTCATAACATGAGTTAGTCCAAACAGATCCATATGAAGTAGCTTCAATTTAGTATTGTTTGAGTTCACTAGCTTTGGTTTGTGAGAAGATTTATGTTGTTTTTCTTTGAGGCACGCTGAACAGTGATAAAAAATGAAATTCTTTTAGGGGAAGACTAGTGACATGGTTTCCTTTGACCAATCTGTTCATGTTTTTAAAGTTCATGTGCCCCAAGCGTTTGTGCCAAAGCTGAGACTCATCATATGATGCTTTAGACAAAAGACATGTCTCTGCTATTGGTGAAGTAGAATTCAGGTTTTAATACATATGTGTTATTCTTCCTCAGAGTCTTTAAGACAACCCATTCTTCAGAAATCTGAAATCCTGGTTTTAGAACGTAACAATAAGTGTCGGTAAAGTGAGTTGAATATTTCTTGTCATAGATCTGAGACACGCTTAGAAGATTGATGTTCAGTTGTTCACAGTAGTTCACTCTATCAAAGTTCAGCATCCCATTTGTCACAGATCCTTCACCAGTAATTCTTCCACCTTGTGAATCTCCTCTGAATGCCATAGTAGTTCCTTGTATATGCTTGAAGTGATGAAGGAGGGGATGATCTCCAGTCATGTGTCAGGAGCATCCATTGTCCACGTATCATAAGCTATTGGACATATACGGATGACCCTGCAAACACAAAAGAACTAATTAGAATATGGAACCCAAGCTATAATGGTCTTAGGTTTCCCGTTCCTATCCATGATGGTGACCTCTTGATACTTTCCTCTAAATTGTGATTTAGATAGAGGTGTTCTGGGAGATTTCTGATGATATTTTGATTGTGTCTATCTCATCAACATCAACTGAATAGTTAGAGGAATAATGAAACCTTTGGCCCCTATTTCTTTGAAGAAATTTGACCCGTTTTTAATTATCAAACATCATTTTTGGTTTGGGTAGATCATATATTTGCTTGATATTGTGATGTTTGTTTCTTTGACTCTTCCAAAATTCTTTCATGTTACTCATATCATTATCTGATCTTGACTTCCTAGATTGATTATTATGAAAATGACTTCTGACTGTGGGTTTCACAGATGATGTTGTTGAAATAGGTTTGTTTTGGGGAATTCTCAATCCCTTTTGCTTGAAGTAACAATCAGATGTATTGTAATTGTTCATATCACAGACTGAACAATATTTATTGAAATGGTAGTTTTTAGTGGAATGATTGTTCATGTCACAGATAAAGCAGTATTGATTGAAAAAGGACTCTTCTATTTTGTGATTAAACATTTCATATATTTCACAATACATATGTTTGTTTTTTGAATCTTATTTTGCTTTAGTAGACTTAGTTGATTTACCCTTTCTCCACTGACTTACACTCTTTGGTTTAGGGGAGGAATCAAAATTAGCCTTTCTAGTAGTTTTCTTCACAACACTACTTTTGTTGATTATTTAGGCTGTTTTTGTTTCCTCAACCCTTTCTTGACTTCTTGCTCAAACAGATCAACATGCTCCTTATTGCATATGTCAAAACCTACTCCTTATTTTGATTTTGAAGATTAGGGGTCTGATTGAATTTTAGTTTTTGAAATCAGTGAGCTCTTGTGTTTCTTTTGCAGTGAAACCTTGTCTGATTTGCTTGAAGTTTTCGGAGATTTAATCTCATTATCAGAACTGCTTTCAGTAGAAAGTTTCACTGACTTCGCAATTTTCTTCTTTCCTTTTGAAACAACAGGTATAAATTTCACGAAGGGGACAATGGACTTGATTGGGCTTGATGGTTTAATGATAATCACTGTCTTGTCTGAACACTCCTTGATTTTAATTGGGTGACCTAATTTGATTTTCTCCTTATTTGTTTCAATGTAAACATTTGGTTTGTATTGAGAATTTGTAACTTGTTTTACTATTGTTTTTGGTTCAATAGTATTAGGTTCAATTTGCTCTTTGATTGAAATGATTTCAGGCATGACAGTGTAGTTGTCATTGCAGGGTGGAGGACAAGAGCTATACCCAATGCCAGACATATCCTTGGGATATTTTTGTAAGTCAAGCATCTCTTTTAGCTTGACTAAAGACAACTGAAACTTTTCAAGTTTCATTTCAGTAAGTGTTTTTTCAGCTTTGAGTGAGCTAATTTTTCAGTTAGTTGCTTATTCTTAGCTGCAAGAGTATACTTCTCACCATGCAATTTTTCAATATCAGAGATGAGAGATTTAATTATGATTTCAAAGCCTTTTATTTCTCTTTTAAGCATCTCTGACTTGACCTTTTCTTCTTTTATTTTGTCAGCCGGTTTATAATTGTGCTCTCGATAACCTTGTAGTTCAATAATGCATTTATCACTACAAAGGTTAGATTTTACCTCAGATGGCATGGGAGATGGACCATCATTGATGTGAGCCATGAGTGCATGATTCTGAAATTAAGGCTTCACTTCCTCTGCATACAGACTCCAATCACATACTCCATCTTGCTTGATAACAAAAGCATTTGAAGATGACTAACTGCTTCCATGAACTTGACTAGTAAGTTTTGGCTGATTCTGATATGCTTGTTGGTGTTGTTGATGATGATACTGCTATTGGTGATTGTTAAAGTGAAAGCTTATGTTTAGTTGTGGAGATGACTGACCCTGAGAATTTGTTTGGAAATTGTTGTTTCTTCTGGGAACATTACATTCTCTAGAGAAGTGGCTAGATGCCACAGTTGAAGCACTTCACCTTGGACTTGTCATATCCAAGTTTGATGTTTTTATTAAGGCTAAGCTTTCTTTCTTTTCTGAAAAACTTCTTGGCTCTCATTGCAATCATAGCCATTTGCCACTACAAATCCATTTTTTCCACATCATCTGGATCCAGTTCTTCCAAGTCTTCTTGGATCATATGGGCAGAAGTGAGTCTCCCTCCCAGATAAGTTTCAAAGCTAGCAACAAAGGCATTGTAAGTTGCCTTTTGCTCTTTTGATCTTGGATCTTCAAGAGTAGTTAAGGGAGTTGCAGAGAACCCTGTTGATTGTGATGGTGTTGATGGCTTGTTAGTTGGTGGAGCTGCAATGAAACCAGTTGTCTTCACTTGATCTCTTGTGGAAAGAAAATCATCATCCTCAATAATAAAAGCATTTTCTACAGAGTGGGTGTCTATAGGAAATTTATAAGCTTTAATAACTCTGGGTCCACCAAGATTTCTGCTTCTCTCATCAAGTTCAAGAGCTTCTATTTTGACAATCATGATGTTTAAGGTGGTACTCTCTAGATCAAGAGTGTTTTTCAGCATTGTCACATTTTGTTTCCAACTCTCTAGAAGACTTTGAAGCATCTCCTTGTTCAATTCTTTGACTTTATAAGTTACCCCCATGATCTCTAAATCATTTACCAGTTGCAAAAATCTATGCAGTTGTTTAGAAATTGACTCCCTTTTGGAGTGATGAAAGGTTTAATATTGATTAACAAGCTTATCCTTGTTAATTTTAACAACTTCACTACTGCCTTCACACATTATCAGTAGTGCATCTCAAACAGATTTAGCAGTTCCATATTTTTCTAATCTTTTTAGCACATCCATTTTTAGTGCTTGAGTGAGTATAAAATAAGCTTTGAGATCACCTTTTATTTTTTTGTAGTCATCATCATCAAGTGTGAGATCCTCAATAGAAATTCTTGTGGTTCTGTACATTGTAGTTTGATCAATAGAAAGAGTCATTGGAATATGAGGGCCTTTGCATATTGAAATCCAATAGTCCGGATCTACACATATAGTTCATGAATCTGATTTTCCATTGCTTAAACTTAGATTTGTGTTTAAGCATGGGTGGTTTTGAAGTATGTTAAAGTTCAAAGAAACTATGTGAATCCATTTTAACTACCTATTGTTTAACCTTGTTGAATAATGCTTAGTTTGATTGTTAAGTTTAACTTAGTCCAAATAGTCCAAATAATTTTATGTGTAACCAAATCCGAAGATGTTTATATGTTTCTATTGTAATGTCTGTTCACGGGTTTGTTCTTGAAGATGAGTATAAGTGATCAGTGACAGTTGAAGAGATTTTTATAGTTTACTAAGTAGAGGTAGTAGAACACTCTATTAGAAGCTCAATCACTAGATCAATCGAATTCTATTCAGATCTAGGCAGATCAGAAAAAGAACCGAGAATCAAAGCTCTGATACCAATTGACTGGGTGTGAGATTGATATTCTCACAAGGATCGAATATGATGATTGAGTTAATGATTGTATGGCAGAAACAAACAATCAAGAAACATTAAATGCAAGAAATACTCATAAATACACTTTGTATTAATAAAGGTGATTGATTACATTGAATACTAGGGTTTGAGCATTAAACAGTAACAATACACCTATACAACATAAGACTAAACAAAAATATTCTGATTGTCTATCAACAGTCACCTCACATACGAGGTTTTCTATTCTATTTATAGGCTGTCAAGATGCCTTTTACAAATTAACTAAACTACCCCTGACCTATACATCAGAACTAGTCTAATTCTTCATCCGCATTTCTTTTGTTCATCCGCATTGACTAATGCGGATGTGTTAATCTTGATCAGGATTTCTTCTTTGTCTTCAGCATTAGTGTTTGGTCATCAACATTGACAAATGCGGATGAACAAACACTTATGCGCATTTGTTGCATGGCATCCACATTAGTTAATACGGATGTACAAAACTTGTCAGCATTTCTTTTAGGATATTCACATTTGTTAATGCGGATGAACAAACACTTATACACATTTGTTCTATGTCTTCCGCATATACAAATGTGGTTAGGCGCACTTGTCTTCTTTGCAGATTCTTCATCCGCATTGATGTTTGGACTTGGTGGGATTTCCAGCAGAACAACCATCAACCCACCACTTGAGTAGGCATGTATGATCCTTTAATGGTCCAACAATAATTATATCTGATAGAGCAGCCTCAATTGATATGGCAATCAGGACTGTCTTTCCACATGCATATCACGAGTTATGTTGTCATCATTTGATGGTAAATCCACAGTTAAAGTCAATGAAAGGAAAAAATTAAGAGTCATTATGGTGGCAGACCTGTAAATCTTATAGAGTTTCTGATTTTGAAGAGCGCTTTTATAGACTCACCGATATACTTCCATATGTTCAAAATACTTTAGTCAATATCGAGTTTAAAAAATGGGCAAGAACACACTATTCAGGAAGTCGTTATAATATTATGACTTTTAATAGCGTTGAGTCTATCAATGTGTTGTCACGACATGCTAGAAAACTACCAATTATTGAGCTCGTTGAATTTTTTCGAGAATATCTACAAAAATGGTATTTTATTCGTAGACAGATTGCAAGTAATATTTTTATAGAAAACTATAATATAATATTTTATATTATTTGTTAAAAATATTAACATATTAATTTTTGTAGGTGATTTGTCACATAGTCTTACAAAATGGGCAGAAAATAAAATATCAAAAAAAAATTGCAAAAAGTACAACATGTATTGTGACCGGAATCGATGATCACACATTTGAGGTTGCAAACGGAGGCAAAAAAAGGTTTGGTTGATTTGTGGAGCAGAATATGTAGTTGTAGACAATAGGAACTCTTTGGTTTACCTTGTGGTCATGTGATTATTGTTTCAAGGTTTTTAAATATAACAAATTGTAGTCATTGGGCTTTAAAATGGTTTAGTAAAGATATATATAAGGCTACATATGAGGAGTCAATAAATCCTTTACCAACACAATCTGAGTGGGAGATACATTCTAATTTCATGCCTGTGCTGCCACCGCTGAAGATTAAAAGACAAACCGGCAGACCGTGAGAAAATAAACACATACCGTCATGTGGTGAGGTAGTAAAAGAGGTTGTATGTAGTAGATGTTGTACACAAGGTCATAACCGCGACCAATGCATAGCCCCACTGCCATCACATGTTTCAAAATTAAAATCAATGGCAAACGGGAGCAGTAATCCATATCAACCCATAGCATACGTCAACCCACAAGATTTTCGTGAATACGTTTTTGACACAACTAGCCAACCATCACAAATATGTGATTTTGATTTGAATGAACCTTAATGATGAAATGATTTTGTTTTTTATTAAAACATTTTGTATTAACATTTAATTTTTGTAATATTATTAGAATAAAAATTATATATTTTAATTATTATTCCATTCTCCCTCCCTATAAATAGGGTCATGTATCTTCATTAAACAATAAAAAATCCAACTATCTCACCAACAAAAAATCATCATATCTTTGTCTATCTTCATTCAACAACAACTAATTATTCATTCATCCTACCATTTAACAATAAACAAATCCTTCTATCTCACCAACAAAAAAATCTTATTCTTCTTTCACATACGTCCTCCTCTAAAACCTTCCTACATATTGCAACACCAATATTAACTTATCTACATAATACTAAACAAAATGGTTCTGCTGTCTTATTCAAAATTTTCTTATCTACATAATACTGATCACGTAATGAGAAGTATTATAACTGATAATTATAACTTTACATTGAAGTCTGTAAGATGTGTGCTACAACTTACATCTTACCTTAGCCAATGAAGTCGGCAAGCTCTGATTACGGGTTGCCTACTTATTGTTACTAGAAGATATACTACATGTTGACGGGAAATAATGAAGACATGCTACGTGTTGACGAGAAATAATGAAGACATGCTACGTGTTGACGGGAAATAATGAAAACATAGTACGTGTTGACAGGATATAATAAAGACATGCTACGTGTTGACAGAAAAAAATATATATGTTATGTGTTTATAGGAAAAAATATATTGATTATTATTTTTATTTTTAAAGTATAAAAAATATGTAGTCGTACATTTACATTTCTCTATCATGAACATTAAAATGAAAAAAAATAAATAAAATACTACTATAAACATCACAACTTAAATACTAAAAATTCAGTCAACTTAGATTAACTTTATATTACAATGACAAACACACAAAATAAGAAAAATACAAAAACTAATATAAGATATTTTAACGTGGACGTGGTAAGCTATGCCAAAAATACAACTGATCAACCATGATGTAACACCCTATTATTTTTTTAAAAGTTAGTAAAAAAAGAAGAATAAAGTGAAGAAAAAGAAAGAAAAGATATTTTACCCAAGTTAAGGGGTAAAAAAGTGTCAAAAAGGACAAAAGGTTTGAAAAAGTGGGTGTAAAAGGTGATGGCCGCCCATCACTCTCTCTACACCCAGAAAATTCGGATTTTAGAGAGAGAGAGAAAGTGAAAAGAGCAGTAAGCTCTCGAGTTGTGAAGAAGAACAAGAGCAGAAGTTCGAATTCAAGGTAATAATTCGTGTGTTTAAGGTTTTCTTAACTGGTTTTATCCTCAATTGTATGCTTATGTGTGTTTGTGTGTGTTTGGTTATGTGTGTTTGGTGGGTTTTAGGTGTTTGAGCTCAATTTGCAAACGGGTTTGAAGAATTCTTACCCAAAGAGTTGCAAAGGTGAGTTCTAGAACCCCTCTTTTACATGTTTTAACTGATTTTAGGGATGAAAATGCATGTATGAACTTTTTATAAAAGTTGGGTTTTATACCCGTATGTATGTATGTGTGTATGTTGCGGGTGTGGTTTGATTTTGGACTATGTTCATGTTTGATGATATTATGGTTGTGTTTCTAAGGCTTAGAATGCATGATTTAAACTTAGAACATGATAGATGGTGTTTGGGGACCGAATTATGATGTTAAGTCTGCCCTAGGCTGCTCCTACGCCCAAACAGTAGCTCATACGCCTAAGTTTTAAAATTTGCCTAAGTGTTCCAAATACGGATGAGTAAGTTCATGCGAATGAACAAATGCTGATGAGTAAGTTCATGCGAATGAACAAATGTGGATGAGTAAGTTCATGCGAATGAACAAATGCGGATAAACAAATGCGAATGAGTAAGTTCATGCGAATGAACAAATGCGGATGAGCATTGGCAAATGCGGATGAGTAAAAGTCAATGCGGATGAGTAAAGAGGAAATGCGGACGAGCATTGACAAATGCGGATGAGTAAAAGTCAATGCGGATGAGTAATGAGGAAATGCGGATGAGCATTGACAAATGGGGATGAGTAAAAGTCAATGCGGATGAGTAAAAGGAAATACGGTGAACAAAAGTTAATGCGTATGAACAAAAGTTAATGCGGATGGACAAATGTGGATGAACAAAAAGAAATGCGGATGAACAAAGAGAAATGCGGATGAACAAAAAGAAATGCGGATTAACACTTAGAATATTTTCTGACTTTTTGAGGAAAAAGTGAAATGTAGGCTTTGACTTGGGAGGTTCCTGGGGGTTCATGTAAGCTGACTTGGGAGGTCATAGATGATGTGATGGGCATTGTATGATGATGATATGATGTATGATTGATGCTTATGCATGATGGTATGTATGATGTATGTTATGTATGTATGATGCCCTGTATGATGATGTTGACTGTGTATGTTGATGTTCCTTATTATGTATGATTATTTTCCCGTGGCTTTACGTCGAATGTTAATGAATGAAATAAAAGTATTATGTAATGTAAAGTGGAAGATAAAGAAAAGAGGAACATAATGATAGAATGCATGCATTAATGAATAAAAGATGGTAAAGTAAGTCTTGCAAGCCTTGTATGTGGAAACACACCCAATGAAGGGTGTTAGTTCAACGGTGTGCGGGTTAGCTACCCTAGAAGGATGCACACTGGGGTCCGTCTTTATGACCGACCATTTGTATAGAACCTTTTTCGCTTGCCCTAGGTACTGTGGTCAGGCTGTTGTGCGCCATGACGGGGGGTCTATGATAGACCTCGGCCCAGTACTCACTTCATGCATCACGGTGGGTATAGCACATGACAATGGTACACCTGAATTTACCCTAGGTACTGTGGTCAGGCTGTTGAGCGCCATGACGGGGGACCTATGATAGATCTCGGCCCAGTACCCGCTTTATGCATGACGGTGGGATAAAATTTATGGTTTTAGATGGAATGAAAAGAAGTAAAAAATGAACGTACAGATGAAAGTAAATAATGGAAGTTAATGAATGAATAATGAAGATAATTATGATATTATCTATGTGTATGTATTATGTATGACCACGTACGATTGTAAAGAACGGTTTTAATGAAAGTAAAGTATGTTTTACTTAAAACTAGAACTCACTCAGTAATGCTGACTTTTTATGCATTTTCTAGTTGACAGGTAAAGTTGCTAAGGATGGCACGGGGCAACTACTCAACTCTTTTGGATGGCATCCATATTTTTAATGCTTTTGTGTTGAGATGCAACATGTATTTTGTAATTTGATAACAATGTATTATTTTGAAAAAGCATTTTTAATGAAAATGTTGTTTTTAATGTTTCCGCTGCAACGTTTATTTCAAGTTAATGTAATTATATGTTTTATTAGCGATGATTGGTCAGCTGTAAGCATCCCGAGAACGGGGCCTTACACATGAAACGCCTACATAACTTACAGGTTTCTTTGAAATTCTCACCACAATCTATCGGTTTTCCTGTAGCTAAATGTTCCATCAACATACAAACATAAACTCCTTCATCACCCCTCAAGGCTTGGGGCGATGTAACATAATCTTTATTTACTTTAATCCCAAATGGTTTTCTTGGTTGACCAGTCTTTTTTCAGAAACGAAGATTTACTAATAAAGCGCTAAAATACACAGACACTTTCATTAACGCCGGATGAATCAATCGATCAAATTTATCATCACCTATTTCTTCACAAAAGAATCTCTAATTTTATGGTGCGTAAATTCACACAAACAAGTACCCATTCTTCACTCTGAATACAAAATGTGTGGGGGATTCTTTTAGAAGCGTTTCATGATATGCTAGGTGCGCTGATGCATGCTAAGGAGACTGGTTTTGTAGTTTCAGATTCTGGGCGTTTAACGTATCGTGTTATCGTAGGACCTTATGAAATGTAATTGTCAATTTTCCCGTGTTATTTAATTTTAAGACTATTTTCATATCTTTTCTTATGATTTGGAAGTGATAAAACTTAACCGGGTAAATTGCGTAACGCGCTAAACTGAAAAATGAAACAACGAAAGACTGAAACCAAACAACATAAGGGGAGCACGCCCTTGTGTCCATGGAGACACGCCCCCGTGCTCGACAAGGAATGACACCACCTGACTTTTTTTCAGCCTTTTGTCTTGTTTCCCGTCAATTTTGCATGTTAAAAACCGAGCTCCTTACCTGCAAAGTTCGTATCCTCTTCTATTTTCACCATACTTTCCATTTTTCTTTCTCCTTTTCAAGAGTTCTTTCAAGAGTATTGATTAAGAGGCTAGTATGCTAATTCCTATGATTATGATAGTCATTTACATGTAGTTAGGTGATTAGGTCTCTAAACAACCGAAATCCTAGCAATTATATTTAAAGACTTGTACTTAAACGTATTATGGAATGATGAATGCTTTAAACCTTCTTGTTCATGTTTCTTCTTGAATTTGATTAGTGTTAATAAGTATGTTTAGTTATGTTGATACATATATGTACCTAGATCCTAATCTGAATGTAATATGTCTTACACGTGTGTAATTATTGGGTACTTAATGAAATACTAATGTTTGGTTGTGTTTATAATGTTTAATATTTCATTAATGAGTTGTTTAACGCATATTGACTTAATTATATAGGTTTGTGATTGTTTGAACTGTTATGCATAAGGTTATAATATTGAATACACTCAAACTTGGTGAACTGAAGTTTTCATGCGTCCGAATGGACCATGCGCCCCAACAATGGTCATGCGTCCGATTGGCCATGCGACTGAATATCCATGCGCCTAAATAGTTCATACGCCTGAACAACTTCATGCGTTTGACTCAGTCGTACGACTGAACACTCAGCCGTGCGAATGGATCAACCGCATGTCTCAATCGCACGAATGAACCATGCTAATGGTTCAGTCGCCCGAATGAGCAACCCTAACCTATAAATACCACCTAATTTGTGGAAAAACAGAAGCATTGAATCCACTTCGACTCCAGACGTACCCTAGCCGTCCAGAAGCCTCTAAGTTCGTACTCCAAGTTCATAGAACGCTATAGATCGATTCTCAATCAATTCTTGACGTTAGATTCAATTCGTTATTGTGTCTACGTGCGTTCTCACTGATTGGATTGCCAATCAAATAGGATTCCGCACTATTTGGTTTGGTTTAACATGTTAATCAGTTAGTTTTTGGTCAAATACCAGATCCTAACAAGTGGTACCAGAGCTATAGGCTCTTGATTACGTGTTGATTCAATCGTTTTGTTACAAAATTGTGTTTTGGCATCGAAAACGCAATCTTTTTGTGTCTAACGGAGTCTTGGACGTTTCCTGATCGAAAAGTATAGTTTTTCCGGC
>BJCM01165873.1:0-26868 GCA_018326385.1 Flaveria bidentis
GTCACCTGATAATGACATCTAACTGATTATACAAACAGCTGAAACTAACATAAAACTACTGAAGATGTCCACAACAGCTGAGGACATCTTACAATAAACGCTACTAAAACTACTGAATGAAAACTACTGAAGAAGAAACGGAAACTGCTGATTGAAAACTGCTGAAGAAGAAACGATAACTACTGATTGAAAACTACTGAAGAGTAAACCATCACAACTACTGAAGAGTACTTCTTCAGCTGTTATGACAAACTGCTGAAAACGTTGCCTTCAGACTTTGACATCAGCTGATGTCTTCAGCTGATGTCTTCGGTTGTTGTCTTCAGCTGATGTCTTCAGCTGTTGACTTCAGCTGTTGTCTTCAGCTGTTGACTTCAGCTGTTGACTTCAGCTGTTGACTTCAGCTGTTGTCTTCGCCAGATGTTTTCAGTCGTTGTCTTCAGCTGTTGTAGACATCTTCGGTTGTCATGATGTCTGTGGGACTTAAAGGTTTTTCTGATCTGGCTCATTGGTTCTTTTGGTCCAACAAAACCAACCCGATCGCTACCATTGTTCATTTGTTCATCCTCCATTTCGAACAATCCAGGTAAATTAGTTACACACCCACACACTCGTTTTAAGATGAAAATCAGAAACCCTATGTTTAATTTGAAATGAATTTAATCTAGGGTTCATGCTTGATTTGGGGATTTCTTAAAACTGGTTCTTAAATTATAAAACAATTTTCATAACAGATTATGGGTTTACAGCCCACCGGTTTAGACCTCACCAATTATTTTTAAGCTATTTTTCCAAATCATTTTATTCCAGAAATTTTTAGTGAATTATTAAACTAATATAAAAATTATTTTGTTAGTTTAACCTATTCCATAAATTATTAATTTATTTTTAAAAAAAATCTAAAGGTTATAAGTTACATATTGTTTTCTTCTAACAAAAAAATAAATGTTATAAAAACATATTTAATTTCCTTGAACATCCTAAATTCCTATGAGCTATTTTAAAACAAATATAAATTAATTCAAATTATTTAAGCTAATTTTTTTTGTTACAAAACCTTCAAATAGCTAATTATTCAACTAATTATTTTGATCACGTTATGAATAATTAATCATTAAAATTACTTATTTATTTATCATATTTGATCTCAAATGTTACTTAAATCATTTTATAATTCTATTTAACTAATTACTTATGATTATTATTCAAACATTTTATTCTAGTTTCATTTAACCAATATATCAAATAAGTTACAATATTTTTATATAATCCCACAAACCCCAATTGAAACCTTAATCCATTCTTCAATCATTATAAATTAATCTAAAACACCATTCCTTAGGTTAAATCCGGGAGGAAACTATTGGTGTCTAATCTTGCATATTATTCAAATCATATTATTACCACGTGAGTATTCATTTCCCATTTTCATATTTTATATTTTGGGGAAATCATGTGATTCTATATTCAATCATTGTTATTTTATTTTATTCAAAAATTCAATTCAATACATGTTATGTTATTACTTGCAATAGTGTGTTCATAGTTAGATAAACAAGATGATACAATCATTAATTCATTCAACCACGGTAACAATGACAAATCTATTGGTTTGAAAAACCCACCCCATTTGTTTATCGCGTGGTGATTGGAACCAGAATCATTCATTCTATAAGGCTTTGTTTGCGGACCGAGTCAATTCAGTCATTAGGTTTGATTGTGTTGGTTTGTCTTTTATGTTACACTATGCATTATAAGTCTTGACATTGCCATATAAATTGAATTGTTTTCAATCATTTAATCAATCTATAGATGTATCAAACCTGTGTTTACTCACCGGCTAATTCATTAGCTGACTCGATACTTTCTCACATGATTTCAGGTTCGAAGATTAGTGGACTTCTAAATGTACACTTAGGATTTGGACTTAGTCAAAGTTAAAGACAAATTTTATTATGTTATTATTTGATTGTAGTTTATTGATTTATTTGTATTATTCAATAAAAAATGACGTTTAATATTATTTCAACCTATTTACTACCATATGCTATGTGCAATTGATTCACATTTTGTCTGCCCCCGATGATTCCGCCGTCGGCCAGGGTGTAACATTTAATAGGAGCTCTTATTCCCTCTTTTATTAGGTCGGAGATGCTCTTTTATTTGACCCAAAATACTCATAAGCAGTCATCAACCTCCACCTTCCCTTCCGCTGTACTCGCCGGCGATCACTAGGGCAACACCTCAAAGTCGCGACTCCATCTCAAAGTTGCGGCCGCCTCTTCAGCTCGAACCTCGCGGCTGCCCTTCAGCACCAACCTGTGGCCACCCCTTTAGGCCGAACCTCGCGGTCGCCTTCTTCATCTCCAACTCCCAGCCGACTTCTTCAGCTCCAACTTGCGACCACCCTCTCAACTCCAACTCGCAGCCGCCCCCTTCATGTCGAACCTCGCGGTAAGTTTACATGATGTTCCTCTGTTTTTTGTGGCTTTGGATCAATATGTTTACATGATTTTGGCTTAAAATGGTGTGATTTTGGCTTAAAATGGTGTGATTTGGGCTTAGGGACAAGCATATAACTCTATCTTTGCTTGATGGAACTTGGACAAACATATAACTTAAGGGTATATAGAATTTGGCTCTATTTGGTTGATTGTTAAGATTTTTGCAGGTCAAGCATATAACTTAAAGGTTGATGCATAGTTGCGTATAAGTGGTTCATAAACATCAATTTGAGTTTGGTTTGTATTTCTATGTTGGTTAATTCTTTTAATTTGTATAATACATGTTATAATTGATAGATTCTTCTAAAGAAATGGCTGAAAAAAGTTTAAGATTAATTGGAAGCATGAAGGAGTTGATGAAACCTTTCTAGAATCATGTATTCATGAAATCGCACTTCATGGACGTGAGGGTAGTAGCCTGAAACCGATTTCATAAAGGAATGTTGCTGAAAAGTGGAAAATAGAACATGAGTTTATAATGGATCAAAAACAAATGAAGAACCGCTATGATTACTTGAAATCAAAATGTCTTAGGAATGTGTAATTTTGATATGATATTCACGTTCGTATGTGCCGAATGGGAGGGTATTGCACATGATTCACGTGTTTTGAAAGAAGTTGCATTTAATCCAACTTTTGGCGCTTATATGCCCCCACCAGGTTTTAATTCGTTCCTTAACTTTGATGCAATTGTTTATCTAGTATTTTATGTAATACTTTTGATACTAACATTTACAGACAAATATTATCTTTGCGATGCTGCATACACCAACACTTGTGGGTTTATGACTCCCTACCGTAATACGAGATATTGGTTAGCCGATTTTCGACGACAACGTGCGTTGACTAAGGAAAAAAATTCAACCATGCTCATGCACAACTCAAAAATATAATTGAGCGCGCATATGGTGTTTTGAAGGCACGATTCCAATCTTAAAATAAATGGCCCCTTTTTCATTTCAGATACAAAGAGACATAGTGATTGCGTGTTTCGCTATCAATAACTTTATAAGAAAATTGAATATTCATGATCAGTTATTTATGATATTAACGAGAACACTTTTTTTGGATAAATGCAAGAGGAGGAAAGAGATGGCCAATTTGTTCATGACATGGAATGAGACTTGCAAGACATTAAGCATATGACAATTTTACGTAATGAGATAGCAACTCAACTAATGTCAAATGCTTAAAACTAAATTTGTATGCAAATTATTAATTTCTATTTGGATTTAGTATGTTTTCAAGCAGAAATTATGTGTAATTTGGATTTTCTAATATAATATGTATTTAATTGGAAATATTCAGAGACTCGGCACTTCCAAACCAAAGAAATGCAACAGGAAATACTGCTTCCTCCTGGGCTTGATCCTTACAAGCTGCAAGCACTACTCTAAAAGCAGTGAGCTCCGCAACAAAAGCACAAGATAAGCACGCCGTCCGCCTGCTGAAAGGAGAGGTGCTAGAAGGCCATTTCCTTAATAATAATTTATTATTAGGAATTATAACCAAACAGATAAATTATATTTATCAAGAAGTAATTCAGATGTGTAAAATAGTTATCTTATACAATCATTCAAATATCCAATCAAACAGATTTATTGGTTTAGACCTTTTACTGGTTCAAATCTCTTACCGGTTCAAATCTTTTACGGGTTCAGATCTTTTATTCGTTAAACACTTATTTATTCAGAAATTATCCAACAACACCTGAATATTAAGTAACATCCGAAACCTTAGAAATACCCCCGCTAACATTTATTAGGGTGTAGCGAAACACAATTAATTAAATCTAATCGATAAAATCTTAAAAGTTTAATTTTGTCTTTGTTTACTAAAAAAAATAAAAAGTAAGCGGTATTTCGAAGAAAAGCAGACAGCAGTTGTACCTCACGCAATACCAACGGTACCCTCTAAAGTTACTTCGTTTAGCGATACGAGATCTGTAACACAGAGATTTTGCCGGTGAACGTGTCGTTGCAGACGTGAGACTTCAATCATGACAAGATATTAACACCAAACTGCTAACCTACGCCCCGTGCATCCTATCCTTCACGTGCTAACATAAACGACGGGTGCGCACCCTATTTAAACTCCCCACCCCCCACTCCCACCATCACCACCATTCCTTCAACCACAAACTCATCACCGTATCTTCATTCTCCCTCCACCGACGGCGTCCGTAGTGGTGGCTCCGCCGCGCAACCGCCACCGGAGATCCACGACGCCACCGGCGATGTGCTCGAGCTGGTGGAGGACAACAACCTGTGCGACGTCATCGCACGATAACAATAATAGCAACGATATTGTTGTTGTTAATAACAGTAATAACAGACTAGGGTTTCGTGGTCAGAAGCAATTTGACGGAGGTAGGGTGACCATGGGATCCGTGAACAATGGTAACGGCGATGGCGGATTGACTGCATTGTCGCCGGAGAATCACCGCCACCGGAAATCTTCGCCGTCGTCGAAACAAATTCCGTCGGATAAAGTGCTGACGTTGCCGACGATCTTAACGATCGGACGCGTTGCGGCGATTCCTGTTATCGTTAGCAGTACGTTGTTTGATTCACCTCTGTTTGGATATTTATGCGATTAATACTAGAGGCCAATTCAGTTTGAAGGACGAAGGAGTTTGTGTTTTTCGTATGATTGTGGACGTATTGTGAAATTTGTTTGATAGATAGGCGATTAGATGAATTCATGGATTATGGATATGGAAATTATATAGGTGCCGAGGAATTGAGGCAAAACGGTGGAGATCTTTAGTTGATTTGAGTTTTGTAGGTTCAGATAGTTGATTCGTTTTGAATTTTTTGTACTTTTAGGTGTTATTGGGTATTTTGATTCAATTTTCATACTTGTATTGATTGTCTGTTTTCGTTTGCTGCATATAACCAATGTGAAATTTTCTTATTTTCTTACTCTAGTTTATGCCATTAGGAGCCATTATTGACTGTTTATTGTGATATGAAGACTATGTTGTTTAAGCTGCAGCATTCTGCTAATGGTTTTTCCAGCGAATTGTTTACAATACATGATAAATTGTGAAGCTTATGAATGTCAAGACAAGCTACCTCTTAAATCTTGTGCTCATATTGAGTATTGTTGTGACTTCCTATCAACTGTTTGTCTGCTTTTATAATTGAAAGGGTCATGAAGTAACTGACGTCTGGTTTTGGTTTGTTGAAACTAGAACAATTAGAAGGAACCTGAGATTACTATTTGTTACGTACTGTGTAGTCGATAATATTTGATATTTATACGATTCCTGCTGTCTGTATTGTGGGTTTGATGATACTAACAGACATCTTTTGAATGTTATTAGCTTTTTATATGAATAGTCGACTGGGAACTTCTTCGACTACAGGCATCTTCATTGCTGCAGCAATTACAGATTGGCTTGATGGGTATCTTGCACGAAAGGTATGCATTCAATGTTTTAAACCTTTAAGGAAGTTTGAACAAACTTTCGAGTTGAAGTTAATTTATCTTTTTTGATGCATTTTAGATGAACTTAGGAACTGCCTTTGGTGCATTTTTAGATCCGGTGGCTGATAAGGTATGACTTAGCTTGATTCTGTTTTTGGACATTACTATCAGTATTTTCTTTGTTTCCTTTTATTAATGTAATTAATGGACTGTTTGATTCTATGTATTTCTTGGTTTTCTCTTGTGTATTCTTCCCAACAACTCGTATTTCATTTGATTTTTCTACTAATCATATTCTATATATATTTAAATGTTTATGCTTACTGAGTGCAGCTTATGGTTGCTACTACCTTGGTCTTGTTATGTACAAAACCTCCAGAAGCTGCTATGCTTGGACAACAGCCTTGGTTATTGACTGTACCATCAATTGCAATTATTGGCAGAGAGGTAATGCTTGAGCTTTTCACATTGTTATTTGTTAATGCAGTCATCTATTTCATCAAGATTAAATCAGCTTGTAGTCAGATCACGGGCTAATTATTGATGCTAACTCGGAATAGATGCATGGTTACCTTTTTGAATAATTGTAAATGATGTTAACTAGAAACTGTGTGTTTTCACAATACAGAAATGAGATTTTGGACATTCGTTCTAATCTGCTAAAGATATAAAGGCAAAGCGGCCAAACACAATCTGATGCCCCTTTCCTATTTATGGAAATATGACACGTTGATATTTTCCTTTTTCTTCCTTCTCTTTGAACTAATTGATGGACTTTAGCATTATAAAGGAATTGTGAGTTAGGCTATTATTCGTCTGTCTGTTGGCACATGGCAAATGTATATGTGCTGCTAAAATTTCTTTCTTCTTTCATGATACTTGTCATTAGACATTAACATACCCTTCCCATAATGTATGATAATGTGATCTTAAGTTGATGTTTATGAAACAAGTTTAGGTACTTATTCGTGTGAAACTCAATTTTGAGCATTGAATACATCTTGATTGTTCAATAATCTTGTTGTGTTTGCACCTTTCACCTTGTTTTCATTGAATACCTTGTTTCTGCAATCAGCCATTTCTTTCGTATAGAATCTACTATTTAGGTCATTCACACAAACCTGCTGAACTCGCTATTAAAATTTATTAATAACTTGTTCTTTGGAACATGAAATTAATTGTAACCTTGCTGATGCTTCTTTCTTTACCTTAACGTTGAATGTATCCTATGTTTGACCTGGAATTTTGAATGCATCTTCTTATGTTTGACCTGACACAAAGTACATTAAAAACGTTTGGTTATTGATTAAATGCCTAAAATTCTCTTTGTGCAGTCAAAACAAAGGAACTTTTGGTCTAGATCTAAAGCAACTGATGGTCAAGCAATGGTTATCAATGTACAAAAAAAGTTAAAAGTGAATTGAATAACTTATCATAGAAGAAAAGTGTTTCATTCTTTTTGAGACAGTGGGAATATAAATTGCAGCACTTGTCTTTTGCTTATTGTTTTTCCTGTTAAACGTAGATTTTAGTTTAGCACTTCGATGTGTTGATTGATCTTTTCTCTGCATCATATAGAAATAATATTTTTCATGTCTATAAGCCCTGCAACATCTTTTTTATATATTAAAATTTTAATGATGTATAAGTATCTGATGAATGGTTTACAACTTATTTCAGATAACAATGTCTGCAGTTAGAGAATGGGCTGCTTCACAGGGTAGTAAACTTTCAGGGGTATCTTCCTTTACACTTTTCCTAACATCGTCGTACCACGTGTATATAATTGTATATATATTTTTATAGTTATGGACAATTTTAAGCAGAGAACCTTGAGAATCACAGTAAACACTTGTACATAGCACTGATTAGATGTAGTGGCAAAGAAAAATTGTGGTAACATAACTGCCTTATGCATCATGTTTAAAGCATATAGGTGCGCGGGTGTTTTTGTGGTTTTCACAGTTTACTTAATATTGTTTTTAAATGGAACGTCATTCTCTCTGTATATAGTGCATTAATGTCTATTTGAAAAATACCTCTTGATTTTCAGGCTGTTGCTGTAAATAATTTGGGGAAGTGGAAAACAGCCACACAAATGACTTCATTAACCATTCTTCTTGCAATTAGAGATCCCAGGTTTGTGTGCAATCTTATGTTACTTCTCAATGTCCGCCACCCTAAAAATCCACATTTCGACAATGGTTATTTTCCAACTTTTTATAACTTCTAATTTAGAGGTGAGGATTTTGACGGACACCCGAAGGATTTCAATTTTTTTTATTTATCTCAAACTAGTTTGTGGGTCATTAGCTAAAAGGAAATTGAGTCGAACCGTCAAATGGGCTGGAAGGCCCCAAAGTCTATTTTTAATGTATTCTTAAATTGTCATTAATCCAAGGTTCAGATTACTATTGTGGTAATAGCTGGTAATCATAATATTTCAAGCTATTTATACTGTAACACTGGAGGAAGGAAAAAGTTTTGTGGGTCCAACCAGTCCCAACCCTACCAGCAAAAAACGACTCATTACGATACCTGTTTTGATCGGTTGTTACCAGTGTCAAAATTAAGAGTAGGCACTAGAATGACGTATTTACACGCATTTACCTTGACCATAAATATGCAGTTTTACAGAGGTAGGATTGCTGGGAGCATCTGGTGTTGCTTTACTATATGTGTCAGCTGGGTTAGCTGTATGGTCATTGGTTGTGTACATGAAGAAGATATCCAAAGTATTGCTGATGTAACATTTTACTTTAAGAAGAAAAAGAAATACACTCAGAGCTGCTTTGAGTCCTCACTCCACACCTCAAGCTCCTGTTTTTTAACCCAAGTTTTCTTGTATTTTCCATACTATATTGCTATAGATGTCTTTGTAGTTCAAATATCGGTTCACCGTCTTCATGTTGATGTATTTGTTCTACTGAGGAAAACAACATTATATAAAACGACTAACTATTCCTTGTCGGGTGAATGTTCACCCTTAATACGACAACTTATGACTGCTTTAATATTATGCATTCTTATTTGCAGATTTACTTAGTGTTGTTTATGGTCTGGTTTAGCCAGCTTTGATGATATTTCTATGCTGAATAGGTAAAGTACAGTTTTAGCAAATGAATCACACTAGTCGGCTTGCTTGGGTCTGTCCGACTGGCTACTTTTAGCAGTTTGAACTAACTTTTTTTAAAGAATTGTTACTTTATATAATACATACACATTAATACATTTTTTGAAAAAGAAATGAATAAATAGAAAAATTAAACTAAGTTGCACCATTGATGTCAAAGACTCAAACCATTAAAACCAAACAAAGCCGTATAAATCTCAAACTTGTCGATTTGCTTAGGTTTGACGGTTAGGTAAGTATCAATCTGTTTACAAACTGCCCCAAATTTACTGGTGATCTACCAAACACCAATTTATATTTTTAATAAGCAAACAATAAACCAAGTTAGATGAACAAAAGGAAGTTGAAAATTTGGACCTAAAGAAGGTCCAATACCACAAACCCTAATTCTGCATACTACACTACCAAAGTCAACTACTAAGAGAAAATTACAGAAATAACCTTCATAACTGGGGAAAAACAGAATCAATAGAGGCATTGTACATTGGATCAGCTAACCACAGTTTAGCAAGAAACTCATAAGAGGATGTGAGCCTATGAACCTCTTCCATGAGCCAGATGTTAGTTTCGGCTTTACAAGGATGAATAATGGTGTCTAATGATTCATCCTTACTGGCTGCATCACTTCTCATTCGGTCCCACTCTTTCACGCGAATGTTGGTTAAGTAATGCAGAGGCTGCCGGTACATTTGCTTCATTGATTTTGCTAAACTACTCCATGAAGTGAATGATATGACCGACCCACGCTGAGCTGGAATAGGGATCTGCTTCATGTATTCTTGATACATTTTAGCACTTCTCATTAACAGTTCTGCATCAGTGATCAACTCAAGAAACATAAACCTCGGTTGCTACAATGACGATAACCATATACATGTAACAGATTACCTTCAGCTCCTACTTTTTTGGTGGGATTGATGACTGTAACCTCAGTTTTTGGTCGCTTGTCAACAGCAAGATATTTGGTTCCATTTGATGGAGATGGATCATCTTCATCATCTGATGATATATCCAATAGTTGTAATGGCATGCTCCTCTTCATAGCGAATCACGTGCAACCTGATGAGAAACTGATAATGATTAAAAAAGTTCAAAGGAGCTACAGATAAGCGTGCTTGTGGGTCATCAACCCAACAAAATCAGACCATTTTGACCGGTGTTAACCTGTCTTACCAGACAATTATTTCGCATCTAATTGCACTGTATAAAAAGAACATTTATGAAGTGCGCTTATCTTATCTAAACAACCAGTCAAAACAGGCAAAACTATAGCACTAGCAACACAGATGAGCATCAAACACATACAATGGAGTTTAGAATTGAAAATAGCACAAGAATAAAAGTCAGACGATCATGTCAACCACAACACAAATGTATTTACAGTGTCATCATAAATGGCACGCCAAAGACATTAGAATCAATATTTCATCAACGGCAATATAAAATAATTAGTAGATCATCAAAAACCTCCGGTGCAGCCAGAATAGAAAAGATAATCTTCATATCCAGATTAGAATAACACTGTTTACTAGTAAGAATATTACATAAACTCTAAGATGTGTTAGGCTGTAAACAATTACGTCAAAATGAGTTATATTTCAATAATGGGCAAGGTCAAAAACCGGCTTGCAATTTGGGCACAAAATCCATAGGTGGGTTGTCTCCGGTTGATCATTAATCTCAAATGCATATAATAAGAAAACAATACTTGATCATCAATCAAGTATGTCACAAATCAAGAGATTTGAACACCACTCGGCCACTATTGATACTCTATACTAAGCAATCAATGAAGAAATCGAGTGTCTTATAAAGTGACCAATTTGCATTCCACATTTCTGGTTGAAACCGAAAAAATGAAAGACAAATTCAAGATCTTTTCTACTTTTTTACCTTCTCCTTCACGAGAACACAGAGAGTAATTTACGCATGTGGAGATCTCTTTCTAAGTAAATCTCAAATCATAAAATTACATGAATAGCCTGTATGTGCAAATATAGGGGATTTTAATAACTAATCTTTATAGTACTTTAAAAATAAAAATTTTAAGAAAAAAGAGGTTTTACCGAACCCAAAATCAAAATCCCAAAACATAAGGGCTATTACCGAACCCTAATTTTTCACAAGTCAATTTTGTAAATTGGTACTTGCAGCATTACACTTCTATACATCAAATCAGAATCAAAGTCTCAAAACATGAATCCACCTAATTAACAGTCAATCACATCTCGCTAAGTGATGAATGTTACTAAAAAGATCAAAAAATTGAAAAGGTCATCATGCATATTCATCTTTCCCCAAAAAAAAACCCAAATTACAGCTTTCAGTATGCGCTTTACAGAATCAACTCTCATTTGGTGTAATCGACTTCATTGTTCATAAGTATGTGTGCATTCGTGACAAAAAAAAAAACTGTAATCAAGACTTGAATAGCTTGAAAAAAGTTCAAAATTAGGTGGAACTTGCATCTGATTAACTAACAAAACCCAATTTCTTTGGGAGGAAATCAAGGAATTAAAAGATAAAGATTAGGGTTTATGAGAATTTGACTTACAGAATGAAATTTGGGAGCTTTGTCACTCAAACTTGCAGTGGCGTTACATGCAATTTGTAGAGATTGAAAGGGTAAACTAAAATGTTAAATGGATCTTTACAAGTGTATCATGGTTTATTCCAACAAAATGGTGACCCGAATTTAAAATGCAGGAGTCTTTCGGAGTTGATTGGGTTGGGTTATTTTAGAAAGAATTAGAGAAATTTGCGGTCTATGTGGTTTTATTTGTTTTCGAACTTTATAATTTTCAAAATTAATCAAAATATTTATATTTTCAATCTTTAATAATTGTAAAGTTAATTTAAATTTTTATATAAGTTTCCATTTTAAATAGAATTTAAAATTCCACGGACGATGTGGGTTTTATGTAGGGTGTCACAAACAGATTTGAATGCTTGATCTTCTTATGTATTGCCCATTATACGAATATATCGTGTAAAATTTTTGATTAAAACCTGTGTTTTGAACTATATGTTAAATATGTTTAAAATGAAGTGATAAACCTTTGATACTGGTGTAATTAATCTTTCAATAATTATAGGCCTAAATTCCGCAAATGTTAAAATGTTATGGTGTAAAAAATACGTTTTGAAACTTATTGGTTGTATTTGTAAAAAACACAAGAAAACATAAACATAGATTTCTTGACTCTTCTTCCAATATCAAAAGGTTAGCATAACCATCCAGTGAAACTATATCATGATACAAGAAAGATGATGACTAGAGACGATGACCTACATTATACAACCCTTTCGTGACGAGTTCCCAACTACCACCAAAACCAGTCCATCATCCTCCCCCACAGATAAATTCAACAATCTCGTAATTTAGCTATGATGTAAGGTTTGAATATAAAAGGATGAAATGCAGATATAAGTTTCATGAATGAAACAACAAGAAGTGAAGTAATTCTAACAACAATAGACAATGTTCTCATAAACGGATCGGACAGTATACCGGTCGTCTTACTGGTCGACTGATCGGACCGGTTGCACTATTCGGACTGGATTTATAAACTGATGACGTCATAATTACATACACATATTTATATTATATATATTTATAAATAATTTAATATAAGTATTTTAAATGTATATTTTATAGTTATATATAAAACTAAAAATACTGAAACCATCATCCGATTTACTCGTTAAATCTATTAAAATAAAAAAAATAAAAAATGGAAAATCTGGTCCGAACCGGTTGCCGGTTCAACCGCCGACCAGTTTCGAATCGGCCAGTTCTTGAAGAAAGAAACGATTTGGGGTGGATCGGACGGATGGCCCAACCGAATCCCGGTTAGGCTGGTCGGACCGGCAATCCGATGCGGTCGGACCGGCCGATCCGATGCGGTCGTAAAATCATTGACAATACGTTAACATAAATTAGAATTTTGTGTTTGTATATAATTAAACCGGATAACTGTTTTGAATACAACTAACAAATATGGCCAAACGAAACAAAAAACATAGCAATTCACTCTTAATTTTATTATTACCAAAATTGGTATCAATCAAAATGTGCTTGTATTAAACTAAAATAAAACTGAACGTTAAATCGGAAAAACACCACCTTACCTTAGTATATCTCTCCTCTCCGGCAAAGAGAGGTGTTTGGCCTAGTTTTTTTTAACAAAGCTTATAGTTTTTTTGGTTTTTTTTATAAAATAAGTTTAACTTATTGTTTGCTTTAGCTTATTAAGCTTATGCTTATTAGTTTATATAAGGTAATTTGAAGAAGTTTATTTGAAGATGGATTTTTAGTTTATTTTAAAAAGCTTATTTAAGGATGTAAGTTATATTAATATGTAAACATGTCTCTTTTGATCATTTACTAACATAAGCTAAATATAAAAAAAAAAATAACACAAACATTTAAAAGAGATTATCAACTTGTAGAATATAAGCTAATAAAAACATTTAAAAGAAGCTTATCAAATAATAGAAAATAAACTATAAGCTACTTTAAAATATAAACATAAGCTAAAAAATAAAAGCTAAACCAAACACCCCATTAGATCTAATTAGTTTTGTAAATCTTATAATCTTATTTAAGTCTTCGATAGAGGTTAGCACTTTGTGAAACTCATACCAAAACCTTCAAATTTCATATTCTAGTAATGAAAAAAAATCTCATTTAATCCGTTAACTCATTTCTATAGTTTTCTCAAAAGATAATAATGGGATGGAAAAAAACCTATTCGAGACAAGTATTCAGATCCGTTAAATTTGCAAGTACATTTGGTATGTAAAGTCAGTTTTTAAGATTGACTTTAAGAAGTATAAGACTAAGAGCATATCAAAAACTTGTTCTTTAACTACAATATACCATAAGCAAGTAGATACAATACCCCACAGATCCAACAGGTATCGGGTAAGAAGTAGCGTAGAAATAATATCGAATATGTCTATGAGACATAATTTTTATGATCGTGTATGGGACCAGGATATGCACTGTTTACTGCAACTATGTTAATACCAAACATTAGTTTTTGTCATTGATTATATATGAAACCAACCATCTTTGACATTTGTGTTCCTAAAGTTACTCATGATGTTGTAATCAACAGATAAGACTATTTCCTTAAACGTTTGCCTCTCTTGTGATCACTTTCACTCCTGCTTTCATCAGAAGGGTCATTCGATTGTTTCATGATAAAACGAGGCATGTCTTTCAGATAATCTCTCAGGTTTCGCAGTGATCCCGCCAAGCCCAAGTTGATTGAAAACTTGGTGTTTTTGGGGTTGTCTCTTGGGAAAAGAGCTTCAAAATCCGCCTGCATCGTAGGGTCGCTAAGGCGCTCATTCAACACGTGAATGCCAAGATGTTCCAATTCCTGTACCACATAAAATTGTTACTGCTATAATATTGTTTTTGTAATCATAAATAACTCATTTTTTGGAAAAGAAATGGACAAAATAGTGTTTACACGCCAACCCAACCACTGCCCATTTCAACCTGTATCAAAATAAAACTTGTTCCAACCCAAACTACTATGTAACTCAGTAAAGATAAATCAAAAGTGGGTGGGTCAGAATCTTATTGTATGTAAATTCAGACTTAAAACATTAGGATTTAGCCATGGTAATAATAAATAAAAAAATGACTAAAATTAAGCACTAAACTGATTTTGATAAGCAATTGAAGGTTGTATGTAAATTCAGATCTAAAACATTAGGATTTAGCCATGGTGATAATAAATGAAAACAATGACAAAATTTAAGCACTAAACTGATTTTGATAAGCAATTTAAGGTTGTATGTAAATTCAGACTTAAAACATTAGGATTTAGCCATAGTAATAATGAATAAAATACTGATAAAATTTAAAGCACTAAACTGACTTTGATAAGCAATTGAAGATTCATCCTTCTTGCCATCACAACCCTCATAAAATTTAAGGTTAACAAGATTTGTTTCTGTTTCATCTCTTATCCTCATTTGCTCTTCATGCTCATCTTCTGAAGATTCATCCTTCTTGCCATCACAACCCTCAGCACCACCATCTTCTTCTTCTAAAGATTCGTCACCAAGAAGGGTTTTCTTCAAATCTTCATTCCGCTTCTCATTCTCCAGAAAATTAGGATCCAACTTGAAAACAACTGATATACACAATAAGACAAGTTATACACACACATTGAAAAACTTGAGTATTTAAGTTTTTATAATAATTTTTTTATTATACCATGGAGTTGCATTTCGTTTCTTTTTATATTTTGTTTGTTTACTTCTTTTTTGGTTTTGATTTACTTTTATTATTATACCGTGGATTAATTATTCAGTTTTTTGTATTTTTTTTGTTGATTTGTACAGAAAGACGATCATTCGTATTCTTTCAAAAGAAGCCCTATTGTTGAAGAATACGAAAGATCATTTGCATTTCTTTTGATATTTTTTTTTATTTTCTTGATATTAATTAATCATTTATCAACTATTTCTTTCACAAGAAGCCCTAATTTCGCCTTTGAGCTTTCGTATTCTTCATCAATACGAACAATCATTCATTTATTCTCTATGAAGATTAGTATGTTTTCTTACTTTGTTTTCCAATGGGTTCCAACAATGACATGACTATTCAACGATCCAAGCTTACTCGCTATGATATTGAGGAGTTTTGCCTTGATCAAAAGATTGATGTGAAGTTTGATATCGCTGCTTCTGATTCTAATAATTATGTAGGTAATGATTCGAAAGGGTCAATTGCTTTATATACAAATCATTTTGAGTTTTCAAATTTGTCATTCCTTTTATGTGTTTTTCCTGAATGTTCTTGAGTACTATCGTATCTCTTTTGGTCTATATGCCCCTAGTGGTGTTGTCAAAGTGATGCAATTCAAGGCTTTGAGACGGTTATTAGGGCATGATCCCAATCTTCTTATGTTCAGAATATATAATTATATACTCTATTCACTACATGAATACGTAACAACAAAAGTCAAACATCATTGAAATTTTTTTGGAAGTCAAATACATGAATACATAACAACAAGAAAGTCACACATCATGAGGCAACTTTTCATAGATCAAGGAAAGAATTCGAGCCCAAAAAAGATGAAGTGCATATATCAAGGCCGGTTATTGTTTACTCCACCGAATGACCAAGATCACAAGCATGGGAATGACGATATGAGTTCATATGACCGAAAGACCAGTCAAAGCCGAAGGACTAGTGAGCGACATGGGGTCATTGGAGTAGTTGAGTTTAGGAGGGGTCAAAATTCCGGTGTTCATCCGGAATGATGAACTGATTGTTGAAGATGTAGGTCGAGTATAACCAAGTCGAAATTAGTCAAATGATCAAGTCATGGTCACGTCTTAGGTTCTCTGTAGTGGGGCGTCATATTCTATCACGTCACACACACCGCCCCAATTGGGTGTGAAGCGCCTTGAGGGAAGGTGGTCATGAGCAAAGGGCTCTTTGACTTGCATCAAAGACCACAACTACCTAGTGAAAAATTTAAGTAACTATTACATTCAAACCAAAACCACTAGCCTAAAAGCCCATAGTGGCAAAGGTACTCTCCTGACTACAACACTCTAGTAACATTATGCACAATTCCATCTGCCAAAATCAAGTGGCTATGTAAGTTTTCTAAATTTTGCAAGCGACGAAAAATGATTCAGTGTGATAGAAATTATCCTATATATTAAAGAGCACATTCTTAACTACAGTACCCCTTTGGTCTTATGCATAGATTTTAATTTTGTCAAATGTAACTTCTCTAAAGAACAAAAAAGTTGCGATAGAAATTGTCATACTTGGTTTCCAAACCTCTTGTCCTGGCATGCAAACAATGAATAAGCTAATAATAATAATTTATGATTTATCTTGATTTTGAGTACTTTTCCTCCAAGGGGATTCATCACCAAGAACGCTCTTCTTCAAATCTTCATACCGCTTCTCGTTCTCAAGATAATTTGGATCCAACTTAAATACAAAAACTGAAATGCATAAGAACACAAGTCATACACACAACATATTGGAAACACTTGTAACATTGAACATGTATTCTAAATTAAGATACCTGGGTCGATATTCATCTTATCAGAAAAACATGCTTTATGTGTTACTTGATCTTCCAACGAAACAAGGTTCAACTCTGGCCGAATAGCTGGATGGCTCTGTATAAGTTAAGTGAACATGGTTAATAAGTAAGAAAGGATTGGAGATGGAAAATAAATTGCTCAAAAGAATACAAAATTAACCTGAAACTCGGCCTTTTTTAAGGCAATGAGACCTTCAACCAATAACTGTACCCTTTTATCTATCTCTCCCTTGTGAAGAATTCCATGGAAGCGCTCAAAAATACCTAGATCAAAACAAAAGATGCCGGCTTTGTCAATGATATCAAGTTGCTGCATAGTGAGATAAATCAGTTTAATACTAATAGCATACCATAAAACAACACATACAGGTTAAGAACAACTGAACAAGCTAGAACTGCAACCAATAGGACATGACATACGACATGAAATAACCTTCCTCGTGAATGTAAGTTTTTCTTAGTTGATATATAACTATAGTTATCATTCAGTACTTAGGTAGTTTACTTAGAAAATGGAAACAACCAGCCAGCCTAAATCCAATAATGCATACTAGTGATTGGAGAATAAGCTCGGGGTAAAACAACTCACCATTCAAGCTTTCAGGAGATAGCTCCTGCAGTATTGATCCACATTCAGTGACAAATTCAACAGCAACCTCAACGCCATCGTTAGTTGAATTTTCTAGAAGCATTGTGAGCGTCTCAAAAGCAATAAGCTCATGAAAAACTCGTTGGTTAACCAGATGAGCTATAAACTTGACGTCAGAAAGCAATCGATGCTGTGGAAACACATAACATCATAACATTCATACACGAAAACAACCATAAGATATGCGATTTCACAAAATAAAACTAGCAAACGAAAAAAAGAAATAAAATGTACCTTATCACAGCTCCTATATTCATATTGAACCTGCATAATAAGCATTCTCAACAAAAAGTCACCCACTTCAGGGATTTTGGCGTTTACCACAGCAACGAGTGCTGCAAACACATCCGTCAAACCAGGAGAGGCCGTCTGGGCCCTTATACATGCCGCAATAAACAATCCTCTTCCCCTGATCAAATTTTTAGAAAACAACTCCAAGATGATATTCTTGATATTAGTTGCATTGACTTTGCCGACCAGCGCATTTATTCTCTTCTTTAACATGTCCCATTTTATAACTTGATATATATAAGCTTCATCCGAAGTCTCTGATTCTACCCATTTCATATCCATACTTTATGATGATCAGTGCTCCCCTCACTAAAACAAAGCTACTCGGTTGAATTCGAGGTTTTAAATTAAAATATACATATATACTACCAATAATGTGCATTGTGCAATGCAGATTCTACCTTATAACTTCACCATATAAAAATCTAACAGTGCAGTTGATAAAAGAGATATTAAGCCATGAAAGGCTTTAAGCACTCTTAAAACTAATCAGCATAACTTAAGATACAACAAAAAGAGCCAATTCAGATGATAAAGAATAAAGAACAAGAGTTCATGTGGTATAATCAACAGACCAAATTTAATAATGTTGCAGTTTATAATCATCTCTTCAATGAATACCAACTTAAGACATGCTAATGCTAATTGATTTGAGTCATTGAGTGTTGTGTAGTTTTGTTACAATCTTTCGTTAAAACCCTAAGCTAATTAACAATGTAGAAACCACAACAGATTAACAACTTTCGTTAAACCCTAACCTTAACCTAATTAGAGAGTAAAATTGAAGATTAACAACATACCTTCAAAATCGTCAACGATGGAATAGAATAGAGATTAGAGAGAATTGTGAGCGATCGAATCCCTAAATAGGTTAGGGTGTCAAACGACTGACTTACATGAATGGGCCCGGTAATTTCAATCGATTTATGTATTATTTTACATTTATTAATATAATACTATTTATCAACTTAATTTATACATAGTATATTGGGTTTCAAAAGTTGTACTTTTAATTTTTATTTGGTCAATTAAATCTTAAGTGTTAGATCAATCTTTTAAAACTAATTTATATATTATACATATTCTAATTACTAACATTTATATACATATTTTTATGCACATAGTATAATAATTTTATATTTTTCTTACAATTTAACCTTACATTTTGTTATATTTAACTTTGTTCACTCATACTTTTTATTTTTTATAAATTTTTCGTTTTACATTTTAGTCTAAATTTTGAGAGTAACGCGTCGTAAGTGCGTGTGTCGTTTAACGTTGCTACGTATTTTTTTCATGTTTAAAAATCCCGTCACAATGTGCATGTCCTAGACCGACTTAGTTATTGTTTATAATGTCTTACGTTTCACATGCGTGGTTTAACGTTTTAATGTCTACTTTTCGTTCGGTTTTATTTTTTAAATTTCTTTTTTTATTTCTTTGTTAAACGAGGTTTTCCGGTTTTGCGTGACATTGGTGCTACTTGGTTCAGTTTTATGCCCCCCGCCGCAATGCGAGAGCTTAATACTAGTTATCTTATATTTATAACTTGATACTATTTAATTTCATTATTATTTTATTTAAACATGTAAGTATATAATCACTAAATATTTACATAATTATAATAATAATAATCAAATATATTAACGTTAATAACACTGATGAAGTAGAGTCAGTCTGAGGATTGGGAAATATGTAAAATTGTCCCTCCTAAAAAGATTATTCCAGAATAAATGGGCAATAGTTAGGAGAGGTGCGCCAGCGGCGAGCAGAAGCAAGGTTATTAGATACCTC
This sequence comes from Flaveria bidentis, assembly GCA_018326385.1. Lineage (NCBI taxonomy): Eukaryota > Viridiplantae > Streptophyta > Magnoliopsida > Asterales > Asteraceae > Flaveria > Flaveria bidentis. The sequence goes on from BJCM01165873.1 coordinate 19,903, forward strand.
AGGAAAGCCCGGCCAGAACCACACGTGCAAGTTTCCCTGCATGTGGCTCGTCCGTGATAACTTCTTCGGGGGCGGACCTACCCCCAGCGCAGGGGAGCGGCCGCCCACCCTAAAATTTTTTTTAACGTTATATATACGTTCAATTTTTAACAGCCCCTGTAAAATTTTACAATCGTCCCCTTTTTGAAATCTAGTTTTTGTAGTATAAGCCCAATCTATAAACCCAATTTTTTTAAAACCAATTTCTTTAAACCCAATCTTTTTAAACCCAAATTTTAAAATTTAACTCAAACCCAACCCACTTTTTAAAACCCAAAAACCCAAAGCCCACAAACTACACCCATACACCCACTGGCCACTAATTCACCGGCCATCAATTCACCAAAAACACGTCCCCGCTCCCACCTTCCCTAAAATCGCCCATATCCGGCCGGCTACTGCAGCCGTTTCCTGTGAATCCGGCCGCCCAAATCGCCTATGCTTTGAGTCACGACCGACCTGCACTGGGGGTAGGTCCGCCCTTGCTGTTGTCACGACTGACCTGTTGCTGTTGCTGCGAATCTGTTGGCTGCTCGCTGCTGCACCGGGCGGGGAACCACCGACCTGCTGGCTGCTGCACCCCGGCGGCCCGGCCGACCTGCTCCGTTGCTCAAGACTCCGACCTTCAACTTTGGCCAGGTAACTAATGTGTATATTTCTTAATTTTTTGGTTTCTTAAATTTTGATTAGAAACTAGGGTTTGAAAATTAACATAGGATTATATATATATATTGTGTATTGTAATCTATAAGATACTAATAGTCTAAGATTGTGATATAATTTGGGTTAACATAGGAATTACTAGTCACGTTATGGAACGATTTCTCGAGAGTAAAGTTGGAGAATCTTCGTCTAAAACTCCCGAATATATTGACGTGGGTACACTTCCTTCGGATCCTGCTGATCCAAACCACTTTCATCATATAACCCTAATCAACGAGATGAAATTAGGAGGGCATACTTACTTAGAGGGCCATGTCAACCAAATGATATTGTATTCCCACAAACAAAGATTGGTAAAGAATTAAGACGTTTTAATGAAAGTTGGTATGATGCTCATCCAAGATGGTTAGAATATAGTATAAAGAATGACCGTGTGTATTGCTTATGTTGCTACTTGTTTAAAGGGTATTTTGGAGATTCAACAGACGTGTTTGTCTCTGATTGTTTTAATGATTAGAAAAAACAAGAAAGACTTATTAAACATGTGGGTGAAGTTAATAGTTTACACAATAAATGTTTGAAAATTTAAGCGATAGTTGTATCTGTTTTATGAAGAAAAATTTACTTAGGAATATCTTCATAGATGTTGTTATGGAAAGATTTCAAAAAATGAAACCTCGTAGAGAACAACTTTAGGTATATTGTACCTTTATTTTGTTTTTGTAATGACATTTGACGTGATTTTATTGGTTTTATGAAATTTAGCTTGATTGTGTTTTTTTTAAATGAACCGACCCGATCCAACCTGTCATCGACCCGAAATGGTTCGAAAAAAATTATTATATAGCGTTACCGCGTTAGTCAACCGACCTTTAAAAAGTTTCCGCCCCCCATGAAAAAAATTTCTGGATACACCACTGTTTATAACATGTCGAAAAAGAGGCTCTATACCTGTCGCATCATTATATATAACAAATAAAAATATGATTATTAAAGGTGTAAGTTTCTTAATGTTACCATAAAAAATTCTTTGTTCTCCAAACAAATAAAAAGTTTACTTTTTTTAAATAAAAATTTACATTTAAACCTTTAATGAATTTTTGAAACAAATCATAACATTTTCTTTCTTTTCCGTAGTTCCACTGGATATGGCCCTCAAGTTTTAGAAAATAAGCTTAAGCTTTAAAATAACAACAAAATTCCACTTAATAGTTAATAAGTCAATAAAAAAATTAATATTATAACCCAGGTGCCGGAGCTATCAAGCCCAAAAACAAAGACAAGAAATAAATAATTTATAATTGAAGTTTTGAACTCCCATTTACTTTACAAATAAAAAAAAATTAACCTAGGTCAAACAAAGAAGCTCAAGACCCGTTGCTATCTTCCTGGAACATAAAAACATATCATATTTACATGTTTTAAGTATCTTACTTAACTACTTGAATTAAAAATCATCGGTACTCTTCTTTATATCTTCTTTATGTTGTTTACTAGCACAATTTACTAATTCATATGTCCTACAAGATAACTTAATGTACACCTTGGATCATTGGCTAACCAAAAATTGATCTCAATAAACTCACAATACTCAAGGTGATTCTTTGTAATCTCGTTATCTCTCCTTACATAAATCTATATTTCCCAGTACTTTTGCCCTAGAACTAAACAAACTATGAAAAGTGGGATCTGGGAAATAGAATCAAACAGCATAGCGACACCATCAACATAGTATTTGTTTAATATTTTACGAAAAACCTCCAATCTTACCCAATATTTGACCTATACCATAAAAAATACTATACTAAAATAAAACTCATGCTAAAACAAGAAAACCAACCTAGACATGTACGACTAACCCGTGACCTATATATATCCAAACTTGCGCTTCACATGTGCAAGATTATGTTCAATAACTGGATCATGAGAGCTGCAAAAGGTGCACTGCAACACCATGCCGAGCAGCCGGAAAAGACCCCCATCGACCTAAACGAGGTTCCTAATTCAGGGACAAAAAAAACTATAAGGAAAAGGATATGTGATGGTAAAAAGTTGAAAGAGAACGATGTTGAAAATCACCTTGCCAACTCCAGCAACCAAAAACTTCCCGGATTTGACAAATGCCAAAGAGTTTACGTATCCAACCTAATATAATCATCGGTTAGTAGCTAGGAAAACAACGGGTCAAAACATGTGTGGGTTTAAACATGTTAAAACAAGCAGACACTTGTTCTTCTGTTCTTTAACTATATACACTATGGGCGACTTTTAGCAATTGTTTATCAGGCCATATGATAAAATTAAGATATGAAACAAAAACTTACCAATGGCAGCTCAAATAGTGGTTGGACGCCTTTATCGTCACTAATTTCTGTGAATAAATGAAGTGTGAATGGTTTGCATGCCTCAACAAGAGGAGGATGCCACATTATATAGAGAGATTAATATACATAATAATAAGGAATAATAAATGATACAATGAATACAATGCTAAATGCTAACATCCCCCCTCAAGCGAACCGGTGGAGGATGAACAGTGAGTTGATCTCTAAAGAACTCGAACTGATGTCGAGGAAGGCTTTTGGTGAAGATATCCGCAACCTGGAGCTTGGATGGAACGAAGGCTGTGACTAACTTTCCAGTAAGAACAAGTTCCCGAATAAAGTGATAATCTAGATCGATATGCTTAGACCGTTTGTTGGACACCGGATTTTGAGATAAAAATATGGCACTCTTGCTATCACAAAGAATCGTGGGTCGGTCTGAGGGTAAGGCAAAGAGCTCCCGAAGAAGATGTGTGATCCAAACTATTTCTATAGTCGTGTGGGCCATAGCCCGATACTCCGACTCGCAGCTGGAGCGAGCAACGGTGGGCTGCTTTTTGGCACTCCAGGAGACAAGATTGCCTCCCAAATAGATGGAGTAGCCGTAGGTAGAGCGACGGTATCAATGCAACGTGCCCAATCCGCATCCGAATAACCCAAAACGTTCATGGTGGTCGGTCGTTGATATGGAGTCCAAAAGAGACAGTGCCCTTGATGTAGCAAAGTATCCTTTTGACATGCTGAAAGTGCACCACGGTTGGGGATTTTAGAAACTGGCTTACTTGGTTCACAGCATAAGATATATCTGGCCTGGAAATTGTTAAGTATTGCAAGGCACCAACTAACGAGCGATAATGTGTGGGATCTTTGTAAGGTTCCCCATGAACCGTGAAAGTTTCATTTGGGGAGATGGGTGTAGGTACAGGTTTACACTAAATGAGACCATCCTGGTCAAGAACATCTTGCGTATATTTAGACTGGCTTAAAACAAGACCAGTAGAAGTATAGGTCACCTCAAGATCTAGGAAGTAGCTCAACCGACCAAGGTCCTTGATCGCAAACTCTTTGTGTAATCGGGCGATGAATGTTGACATTATATCTTCACGATTACTTGTTAGTATGAGATCGTCAACGTAAACAAGAAGATACATTATGCATTGATTTTGATTAAACACAAATAAATATGTGTCAGCACGACTGCATTTGAATCCGTTGGTGGTTAAAAACGAGTTGGACGATGAAACCAGGCATGCGGGGCTTGTTTAAGGCCATAGAGAGCTTTATTCAATCAACACACATGATTTGGGAGATTGGGATTGATAAAACCCGGGGGTTGCTCCATGAATATTTGTTCGGTGAGATGACCATGCAAGAAAGCGTTGTTGACATCAAGTTGGTAAAGGTGCCAATTGTGCAACAAGGCCAGGGAAAGAACGATCCGGATGGTGGATGCCTTGACAACGGGACTAAATGTGTGGGAGAAGTCCAAGCCAGGTAGTTGGCTAAAACCTTGAGCAACCAAACAAGCCTTATACCGATCAACATACCCGTCTGCTTTATATTTAGTGTGAAATAACCATTTGCATCCAACAACATTGTGATCGACCAGGCAAGGGACGAGTGTCCAACTGCCATTCTTATGAAGAGCCAAGAGCTCGTTATGCACGGCAGTGACCCAATGAGGATGTTTAAGAGCGGTTTTAACACCTTTTGGCTCGACAGAGGAGAACAAGGCGGTATAAAGTAGGTGAGATGAGGTGTGTGCAAAGTATGCATGATGTTTTGGTTTGAACGTCCCAGCCTTCGCACAGGTGATCATTGGATACGAAGAAGTGGGAGGAGGGGGAATATGAGCAGGAACGTTAGGAACATTGGTTGTGGCAGGGTCCGGAGCAGAAGAGGAGGGAGATGTGGTTGCGGGAGTGGTAGTAGATTGTGGGTCGACGGGTGGACCAGTAGGATTGGGAGTCGGGGGTTCTCCCTTAAATGGAGAAGATATAGAAGTGGTAGTAGGCAGTGAGTGCGGCTCAAAAAAAGTGGTTGACGGGAAATCACAACAGAAAGCGGGCGAGACCGAGACGGGCTTGTGAGGTGCCGACCCAAGAGAAGGGGGTGGAGGCAAGGCAGGTGAATCTGCCAAGAATGTGTGCCAAGGTAGTGATAGCACAGTGTTGGGAGAAGCAGTGGTTTCAAACGGGAAAAGATGTTCATCAAACCGAGCATGTCTCGTGATGAATACCCGTGAGGTTGACGGATCAAGAAATTTGTAGCCTTTGTATTAAGGACAATAGCCCATGAAGACAGAGGCAAGCTACGTGGAGCCAACTTGTGGGGTGCGTAATCCCTTAGATACGGATAGACCCGACATCCAAATGGCCGAAAATTGTCATAGATCGGCCTATGAGGATATAATTGTTCAAAAGGAGACTTATTCTCCAAGATTTTTATAGGAAGACGATTGATTGTGTACACGACAGTGCTGAAGGCATCCACCCAATAAGAGGGTGGAACATTGCCTTTAAACAAAAGTGTTAAACCAGTCTCGACGATGTGTTTGTGTTTCCTTTTAACCCGCCCATTTTGTTGGGGCGTATATGGGCAGGTTAACCGATGGAAGGTATCGTTATCGGTAAGTAATTGCTTAACCCGGTGATTGACAATTTCCGTACCACCATCGCTTTGGAACACCTTCATTTTACATGATAGTTGGGTCTGAACAAATCGCAGAAACACTGGAAAAATAGAAGCAAACTCACTTTTAGTTTGTAAAGGATAGAACCACGTGAATCAAGTCGAGTCATCCACAAATATAACATAATACCTATAACCATTAGTAGAGACAATAGGTAATGGTCCCCAAAGGTCACAATGAACCAAGTCAAGGGGGTTAGGGGCACGTTTATCATTGTTAGCAAATGAAAAGCGATGAATCTTGAATCACATAAAACCGGATTTGGTAATATAGAAGTAAGTTTAAGGCATCCAAGTTTATTCAAAAGTTTAATAGTATCATTTGAGACATGACCCAATCTAAGATGCCATAATTCGAACGAAGCATTTAACGAATTCTTGGTATCCGCAAGAAGAGCTTTTGGTCCGGTGTCCAAAACATAGAGACCATCCTTACACCGACCTTGAGCGACCACTTTCTTTGTGAACCGGTCCTGAATATAAAAGTATGGTTGAGAGAATAAGACATATAAACAATTGTCGTTGGTTAATTTACTAACAAATAACAAATTATTCATTAGATGAGGAATGACCAAAACATCTTTGAGATGTATGGCAGGAGAGATAGTAGAGTACCTAGTGTGAGAAACGGATAGGGATTTACCATTTCCAAAAGTAACCTTTGCACCATCAGGAGAGAAAGATGGATTGGAAACATGAGCAGGAGAGTTAGTCATATGATCGATTGCCCCAGAGTCAACAAACCAATCGGGGGATGAGGGAGCAACATGGTAGCGGGCTTGGAAGGCTTTGGCTAGGTCCACGGCAGGAGGAGCATGCTGAGAGGCAAACATAGCAAAGCTAAGACATTGGTTGGCAAAATGTCCATCAATGCGACACAATTGACAGTGGGGTGGTCGATGTCACACCCCAACCTTGACGGCGGAAACGTCGAGATGTGAGGGTTAAGATTGTTCACAACTACATAACGCTATATTTAAATGTAAATATTAAAATTATAAGTTTCAAAGGCATAACAAACATAAGTCTCAAACATGAAATAAGTTCCAAACATTACATAAACATTTTATTTATTAAACTAGGTCCAAGTCCTAGTTTTAGTGCAACCTTCAAAAGTCCACTTTAAACTTAGGGATTTCCTGAAACATGATAAAAATAAAAGGTCAACTATAAATAGTTGGTGAGTTTCCAAGATTTTCATACATAATATGATAAAGTTACAAGTAGCAATTCATGTCATAGGTTATAA